>JALPQD010000021.1:4389692-4422192 GCA_023101885.1 Typhlomys cinereus
GTGCTCTGAGGAGAGAGAGAAGAGACGACGGAGAGGTCAGCCTTCCTGGTCTACAGGATGGAGCGAGGAATGTGTTCGGGGAAGCTGGAGGAACCCCGTGTACTAGCAGTGCCTTTCAGAATTGTGCACCCGCCATTCTCCGACCCCCTTCTTCAGTCTCCTCGCCACATGAATTACAAGGAAGATTTCATGTCCCAAAGAATCAAACCATTTCACCAACAGACAAAGGCGGTAGCAGTAGATGTGAAAGTGAGTGAAAGATGTGGAACACTACGGACCACTATTCAAGCAGGAAACATGAGCAGACCGGGAGCTACATGCCTTAGAGGACCCGGTGTCTCTCAGCAGTACCTGCAGGAGAATCTGAGGGCAGCAGCTTTAGTAACCTACACCTCAAGGAGAAAACCACCTTGGTTGCCCCTATGGATCTGTAAAGTCCGAGATGTCTGAATGCAGAATGAATGGATGGATGAGAGGCTTGTTTTTGTTCATCCATTAGACACATATGTACTGGCCTCCCGTGTGCCATGAACAGTGTGAGATACTGGGTATATAATGGTTTACAAATACACAAGACGATTCTTGCCCCTACGCAGCTTCAGTCTAACAGTCAGACAGTTCTCTCCATCACCACCATCCATGTGCATATCGTTCAGAAAAGGCACGGGACTCATGACATAATCCAGTGGGATATTTAATTCACAGGAGGGGTCAGGAAGGAGCGATCCGAGGAAGTGCTGTATGCACCCAAACCTGACCAAGAGTCAGCAGACAAGATCAGAGGGTGAGCATTCCAGGGGGACTCCCAGGTGCTAAAGGTCCCTGGCCATCTAGATGCTGAAATAAGGCCAGTGGAACAGGGGCTTGAAAGCAAGAGGTAGGGGAACCAGCAGGAGCCAGACCTTGCAGGACAAGGTTAGAGTTCTAGATTCAAGGTTAAGTGAATGGGAAGAAAAATGGTATGATCAGATTCACTCGTTACAAAGACCACCGTGGTGCCTGTGCGGATTGTCCTGGGGACAAGATACAGTATAGGCCGATAGGTATGGAAGGGGGTAGGGTTGCCACGGGAGACAGAGGGTGGCTGGTCAGGGAATGAAGTGGAGGGACTTGAAGAAAAGCTTGTTTTAAATAATCGAGCTGGTGAAGTTTCTCTCAGGCTCTCGTGTAGCCAGTCAGACATATTGACGTTAGGCAAGGCAACTAGCAAATATCTTGAGCATGCCAGCCTGCCCCTGTGTGGGCTGGTTTGATGGGATCTAACGATGTTCCAGAGGCCCCTGCCTGCGCCTCGCCTATAACGCAGTATGATGGGTATCGATGTTTCTGCTTAAAGACTTCTTGAGAACAGCTTTCACAACACCTGTAACCTCTGCTCGTGTTTTAAGTAATTTTTATTAGGCAACTGTTGCTTGTGTTTCAGCTGAAGGCCTGTGACTCCCGGTTTGCTTCCTGATGAAGGGGAAGATGTGAAAACAAGTCACTGGGCTGCCCAATGTGAATGATGTCATAAGTCATGAATCGCGTCTGTCCGAAAGCCGAAGCGGCTTATTTGTTAGCAACAAAGAACACCGACTGAATAGCCCCAGAAATGGACTCTAATTAGATCTTCGATGCTGATGAATTCACCACCAGATCCCTTATCCTTATAGTCCAACAGCAGAGTGTCTGGGAAGCTCATTAGAGATGCGGGTCTGAACCAAAACCTGCATTTTAACATGGACCTCAGACAACCCAGAGATGCTGGGTATATAATGAAAAATTTTAAGCAGCACTTCTATGGATCACCCAGAGGCCACCGGAAGCTTTGGCAGGTGCCAGACGTTTGAAATTCAATGAACGTTAGTTCAGTGAAATTAGTCGAACAGAAATTGACTTTTTTCTGAAAGTTCCTTATTACGAAGTCACCCAGGGCATTGCAGCCCAAATCAGAGGCCATGTATGTACTGACTACTGGTTGTGTGGCTGGCAAGAGGCCCCGGGTGGGCTCATTCCCTTGGCACTGGAAGGCTGGCAGTTGGAAAACAGGAAATAGGGGCGTAGTGAGGAACACCCCGGCAGGACAGCATCGCCAGAGCCCAAGGAGAGTTGAGTCCCCAATTCTGTCACACCCAGGCTGGGCAGCTCAGTCCTTGCCTCTTCCCTTGTTTTTCCTGAGTGGTTTGGGTAGCGCTCCTGGATTAGGCTATGCTGACAAGCACAGCCAAGCACCTCAATAAAAAATACTCCCACATACTCCTGTAACGACCCTTGCCAGAACAGGACATCTTGTCCCAGGAGTTTGGGGAACTCTCCTCGTATGGCCCACCCTTGTGGGTAGCCTTTCTAGGATGAGCACCCCACTTCCCCCCTCTGTGGTTCTGTGCTTCAGAGACACCAGATACAGCCTGGCAGATCAGGGACATTTGCTTCCACTGCTGCCTTCTCGCAGAGCACTTCCAGGCATGGTAACAGACCAGAACCAAGGCAGCCGTCTCCGCCTTCGCCAGGGCTGCTCCTCCCACAGCATCAGCCAAATGGATGGAGTTTGTGGGCTGTTCCAAGCATATGGTTTGCAAATACTGTAAAATCAAACATCACTTTTGGCTTTTATTTACTGTAATGTCTCACATCACCTAGCACCGAGATAGCTGGCAAGGCCCACTCTGCCTCTGCTCCCCTTCCACGCGGGCTTCTCTGCTCTCTGCCTCTCTCTGATGCTCCCTTTCTGTACCCGACTTGGCACTTCCCTTTCTTGCTCACACTCGTCCTCGCGGTTCCACTTGACCTTCTTCCCCCTCCTCCCCCTGCCACTCAGGGGCTCTCTCATGTCGCTCCTCTTCCTCTCCCCGCTTTCACCTCCCAAGGCTGCAGCTACTTCTCACTCACGCTTTGCCCCCCTCCACGCCCAACACCGCCACCCCCCCAGATTATTTTCTCTTTCCTCCCAAGTGCCCACCACAGAGTTCTCTTCTTCTCTCTTACTCTGAAGGGTACCTGGGAATCAAAATTGTTGACTCAAGAATCACAGGGACAGGGTGTATATGATGCTGCAGTCACTTCCTAGTTAGAAAGTCTTCTTTTATTATCTTCAGTAATGGCTGCTTCCTGGCCCCTCCCTAAAGCAGGAGGGGTTGGGGACACAAGGGGACTGGGCCTCTTAGCATATACCCTCCACATCACATCTGCCCCAGCACTTCTCTTCCTGTCTCAGCACATATGCATGCACATACATGCACAGGCATGTACATGACACCCGTAACTCTCATATAAATGTCCTCTGTGCTGACATGTTTGCTCCCAGGCCCTTCTCTCCAGTGCCCTTCCCCTCCTCCTCCAGCCAAGCTCATCAGGACCACATATCCACAGGGCACCACAATACACAATTTTAGTGTAGATGACAAAGCAGGACAGTCTTTTTTTGGGGGGGGGAGAATCCTCTTCTCAAGTGTTGACTCTTCAGGGAGTGAGGCTATCCATGCCCAGCAGTCAGTTGGAACAGGAAGCTCATTTCCATGCCAATTCCTGCCTGGGATCAGAGTCAATCTGTCAATCCATCTATTGATCCATACTCAGTGCACTTGGCTTCTCTCTGGGCTGCTGGGCAAGGCATCTTCAAACACAGAAAAGCAGAAGAGAAAACCAACAGCATCCTGCAGAGACACCCTTGTAACCACAAAACAATGACGTTGATATCCCACATTCTCAGCCGGGGCTTTTCCAAGCACTTTGCAGAATCCTGGCTACTGCTTTCTTTGCAGTTGAAGAAATGGAAGTTATATCCAAGAAAGCCACAGGGACTGTGGAGAATCCCTACATTCTCCAGCATTTGGCTCTGTGCAGCGTTTTGCCTCTCTCTCTCTCTCCTGTTAGTCACAGGGAAGAGGACTATGCAAGGAACGGTCTTTAGAGGGTGAAAGTCCCAGCCAGGCATAGGCTAAGTGGCCAGCTTTAGATAGGCAGGGCGCACCATGCCAAGCTGCCACTCCTGACTGCATCCCTGCTCAGACTTGCTTGGTGCCTGTGGCCCCAAATCTGCTGCACTTTAATTCTTGGGGCACAGCACCTACCCGCTAGACAACAGGAGGGAAGCTTTCCATAAGCCCTCCAGGTGAACGGGGCCAGGTGAGTTACTTGACATGCCCTGCCAAGTCCAGCTCCGTCTTGAGCTCTGCGTCCAACGCTGGGGTGTGGTCTCTGCTTAGCTGTTTTCTGGGAAAATTTCCAAGCCAGGGAAGAAACATGAGAGTCCAAGGACAGGGAGAAGTCACGCCTTATTTTCCTAGCCAGATCTTGCCTTGCCTTCTCACACTGAGAATAGCAGAAAAAAATATATCCATCCACCACACATTCCCTCTCACATCAACTAATGAACCATCCCAACTGCCAATAAATTACTATTGTAAAATGTTGTGTGTAGACATAGGCATACAAGTGTGTGTTTTGTGTACACATGAGATATACACATGCACACATGTGTTTGTAGTCATGAAGTCCGGCTTTTTTTCTTGCCCTCATCTTGCAGGTAGCTTTGGACAAAAGCCTTTGATTCCCCCACCCCCACCCTAAGAAAAGGCTCATCGAGTCATGGGGGCCACATAGTTGGCAGGGAAGAGGCCCAGTTTGTTGTGCAGACGGCCGGTCCACCAAGATGGGTTGGAGCTGTCCAGGACCTCGACCATCTCTCCGCTGTGGAATCCCAGCTCGTCTTCCTCCAGGGCCTCAAAGTCATACAGAGCCCGGGCCCAGCGCACACGCTGTGGGGGACAAGACATGTCAGATGACCACGAGTTGGTAAGCTGGTCTTCAGAGCTACCACTTCCTGGTTCTACACCGATATGCAAACAATCATGGAGGCCAACTTTGCAGCAATTTAAAGTAGACGTGGCAGGCACAGCCCAGAGCGCAAAGTTATCAGGACTCACTAGCTTCATTCTTGAGATGTTTTTTTAGTTCTTACAGCGCTAGGCCTGGAAGCCTGGGCCTCACACATACTAGGTAAGTGCTCTACGAATAAGCTACACTCAAGACAAAGTGGATTGCACGGAAAAGTGCCCCGTCCCCATTTGTTACGGTCAGAAATATGAGAATGGGGTGAAGCCAGACTGACAGCAGAAGTCCTGGAAGGGTCACTTCCCTAGGCACTCTCCCTGGTTCCCAGCTCACTTACTCCTGCCGCTTGGAGTTGTACGGGGTCTGTGTGTCTTCGGTGCATGAGGGCAGCATTCATCTCCGCACCCGTGCTACTGTGCCCGTCGTTTATGTCCAGGCTGCCTCCACGGCGGTCCTAGAGGCGGATGCAGCAGAAGACTGTCACCTCATCATCGGGGACATCTCTCACAGCCCACCCTCCCATGCCAATATCCTAGAATTCTTCTGACTCTACTCCTACAGCTTGGGTGATAGAAAGAGAATGGCAGGGAATCTCAAGGGACTGTGGATCTGAAGGCAATGATGGTGGTGGGCTTTATTTGTATTATTGATAATAAAAATAGTAACTTGGAAATTCTCAAGTGCCCATGCCCCAAATATTTAATCAGCTTGCATTACTTATTACTTAATTTTTTTTTTATTTTGAGGCAGAGTCACACTGGATAGCTCAGACTGACCTACGATTAGCTATATAGCCCAAGCTAGCCTCGAATACTCAATCTGTCTGCTTCAGCCTTCCAAATGTTTGAATTGCAGGCATGTACCACCATGACATTGCTTGTGGCTTGTGTTCTTGTCGTATTTCTGTATGCATACATAGGCATGCATGTATATGCATGTACATGTGTACATATATGTATATGTATGCACATACATGTATATATGGAAATACTTCTACTTTAGGGGGAAATCCATACATATTGAGGTGATAAGCAAACACAAGAGTGCTCAGTTCTGTCTGGGCAGGTTAGGGAAGTTTTCATAGGAGAGGTGATGTCTGAGCAGCAGCTTAGAAAACAGGCTGGATAGGACCCTTCAGGCAGAGAGCTTATAAAAAGCTAAAAAGAGAAAAAACACAGTGTGCTATTCCTATAACAAAGATGGTGCAAGTTCCTGGATGTGAGTTTATATGGTAGTGTGTGTGGTGGGGTAGGTAACAGGAAGTGAGCCTGGGGAAGTAGATACAGTAGCTCACAGAGGACTTCATGTCCTGCTTAGGAAGGAAGGACTGGAATAATCTGATTGTATTGTCCATCGCTATAAACTGCCTGTAATCCCACCTGGAACACTTCATTGCTGGTGTTAATCTGGTGTGTATATCTCCCCAGCCAGGCAGGTTAAGGAGTTTATACACAGAGACACACACAGACACATATACACTATCTATCTATCTATCTATCTATCTATCTATCTATCTATCTATCTATCTATCTATCTATCTAATCTATCGATATTTGAGCAGATGAAAGAATGAAGCAATTGTTCACTGAGTCTCCAGAGTGTGTGTGTGTGTGCAAGAGCAGTTTCCATATTTTTGCCAGTGCAGAGAGAGGAAGCAAGAGAGCATCTCTTTCACAACGCTGTAAGACCAAGTGAGGCTGAGCCAGCCTGGGCTATGGGTAACCGGTTTTCCTCCTCCCCCCTATTGCACGATCTTTTTTTTTTTTTTTCCTGGATACCTGATAAAAAGGGTGATGCTGTGGATACCGCTGCTGTGGAGGGGGCTGTGGCCCTGGGGGAAACTGTAGGGGCTGCTGCTGCTGCTGCTGCTGCTGCTGCTGCTGCTGCTGCTGGTACTGTTGGGGCCGGGGAGACGGTTGATCGGACAGTTTGCGGTTCATTGATGGCCGGATTTCTTCTCCCACACTCCCACTGAGATGAGGGCCTCCCTGGGCCCTCCGGTCCAGGCTGTTGCCCCAGTGGCTCTAGGAAAGAGAACGCAGTTGGTGCTCCCTCGCTCCCCCTCGCTCCTCCCTCCCCTGGCTCCGACTCTCCTAAGACTTGACTCACTACAGTTCCAGGAAATAGCGATCGGTGCATGTAGGGGGAGAATCGAAGGTTTGAATCCCGTGTTATAAAAAAAGTGACCTCTACTGAGCTTAGGAGTTTAGACCTCTGGTTTACTGACAATTTCCTCATGGTCTCCATTCCGTCCATTTCCAGCGGCTTTGTTTTTCTCTGTGTAATCAAGCTTAAATATTCCATTTTGTGGACACAATGCGGCCCCTCTTATCACATGTTGCCACACTGCTAGACATTCTACCCTCCAGATAAGCTCCGCTGTTGACTTTGTGTCATTTCGACTTGTCATTTACAGCCTGGTGACAGGGGCCTGAACGGCAACATTCTGGCAGTGTTGGCAACCAGGCTCAGTGTGGGAAACATGGCCTCGTCTACTTCCTGCAGTACCAGCTCACGAACTGGAAATGTGTCCTTGTTATCTTTACCTAATAATTGCATAGAGCCCTGAGCCCTGCATATGCCTGCACTCAACTCATTTAATCCAGTTTAACAAACTTTATATTATAACTTCGCTAGGCAGTATAGCTAATTAAAAATTAAATCAGGATCGAAATTGATGTATTTCTATGATTAATCCTCTGACATCTGAGCCCACCTAATGCTTCTGTGCATTTCCTAGCTAAAACAACCCACAGGTCTTGGTTAACCTTTGTTTTCCTTTCTGAACTGTGTGCACTGGGTGGGAACATCTTTTTCTCTTTTGATTGTAACTTCTTAGCTTTAGAAACAGCCAGTGACTTGCAAGGAAGGATTTTATTCACTTCCAAAAAGTACATGAGGTTTTCAAATCCCCTGTCCCTAGGATTCCAACCATCCTTGGTGATCCTTCTTCTTGTTATACTGGGCTTATATAACCATGTTTTTTTTTTTTTTTTTTTTTTGGCATGTGTGTGTGGAGTGTGTGTATGTGTGCTTGTGTGCTTGTGTTCGTGTGCGTGTACATGTGCATATGTGGGCATATCTGTGAGGCCTTCGGTTGATATCTGGAGCCTTCCTTGATTGTCCTCCAGAACCACTTCCAATCCACCCAAAACTGTCATAAATCTGTGCCTGATGCTTTAGCTCTGGACCTTTGGCTGCTCTCTAATATTACTGTCTAGTGCCTCTGATCCTTAGCCAGCTCTTTAGCTGAGCTGAAAACTGTGATGTCGTAATATCCATGAATAACAAAGTAATAGCATCCCCAATAATAGCTAATATTTATGATGTATTTGCATTGTGATTAAGCATAATGAAAGAAGTGGAGGTATGTTAGATTATGTTACCTTCACAGTTCCCCCCACCCACGAGGTAAGTATTACTCTTATGCCATCTAATGGATGAGGAGATGGGATCAGAGAACCTTCATGAGTCATATACCTAGGAAGTATCAAGCTAGAATGGAAGCTGAGATCTACCTGCAGGGTAGAATACCAGGGGATCTGCCCAGAAAATGCATTTCCTTGGTGCCTAAGTAGAAAAGGATAGACAAGAATAGACCAGATGGAACTCCACAGGGTGGAGTTGACGGGACCCGCAGCTACCTGATCTTCTCGGGTTCTATCCCGCAGGAAGATCTGCTTCTGTTTGGAGATGGAAGTTGTCTTGTAGTAGTCCACCAGCTTGTTTAGGGATGGAAACTTCTCAGTCCACAGGAAGTAGTTGCCCTTGTTGTCTCGCATGACCTTGAAGTGCTGGACATCATCCTCGTGCCTGGAGATCAAGGCAAATCCAAGTCATATGTTATTGGGTGACTACGTCCCTGTTGCTGGACCCTTCGCAACCGAGGACGGTAAAGTTCTGTTTGGGAAGATGTTTTGTGAACTTTTCTTGGATTCATGAACAAATGCCTATCCATCCCAGATAGGAGTCCAGTGGAAGATTAAAGTAAAGACTCAGCTGAAGTCCGGCTCACTGAGCCACACTTACAGGAGCATGAGAAACACCACTGAAAAGCAGTGTCTCTCCACCAGGAACTTTTAGCTGTCTATATATTCCCAGGGAGAGGCCGAGGCCTTGTGAGCATCTCCTTCTCCAGCAACTATCAGTTGCTTATAAATCCTTAGGGAGAGTCAGACCTTGAGCTCTCTTCCCTCTTCTGTGATGGAATGTGAATAGGCCGGGTCTTGTTCCCATCTCTCGATCTCTTGCAGATACCACTTGAGAGCGCAAGAGGGCCACAACTATGATCATGGCCAGGGAATAGCAACTCCCAACAACAAGAGATGTAGACCAGTCCCTCAGCAGGGACCAAGTATTCTGGTCCTGCCAAGCCTCAACAGCAGGGTTGTGGGAAAGACCATCAGAAGGTAATCGCCCTTGAATGCTAGATCAACATTTAAAAGGGGAAAAATGTTCCAAGTGTGAATTGGTTACTCTTATCTGTTGCTGGAAAACAATACCCAAAGTCAAGCCGCTTAAGGGAGAAAGGAGAGATTATTCATCTTAACAGTTCTAGAGGGGAGATAGTCTTTCACAGCAGAAAAGACGTGACTGGCGGCAGAAGCTGGAGACGGGCTAAGTCACGTCCCTCGTGGATGCTGAGAGCTGCTAGATTTCTACTACAAGAGCAGACCTCTCCCGGAAATAGGGTGGGACACCTCAAGGCCTGTCCCCTGTGACTGCCTTCTTCCCACAAGACCACACATGAGTCTATGGGGGGGACTCATTTCAAACCATGACAAAGTAACTTTAAGACTAAGTGATCAATGGCCTTTTCCTAAAGTTTATTTGCGATGTGGCGACATCTGAGTTCTGTACAATGCTAACTAAAGACTCTATGGCAGAGGCTTTTTGTTTACTGCGTGTTTGTTTTTAAAGACCTTGTCATTTTCTATTTTCAGAAATGCTGTGAACCGTCTCCTTTAAGTCCATAAGCTATCAATAGCTGGTAAGAAGCTACTCTCATCTTTGAGGAATTTGTCACATTTTTCCCCCACTACATAATGAAGATTTCTTGATCTGACCTTAGTTTAGTTTATGTCTTGTATAAATACGATTGGGCATTTCAGATTTTGCTGAAGGCATTTATGGAATTGTAGAGTTCAATTTGAGAAGGTCTTAGAAGCAGTTTAGTCTAACTATCCCATTGTACAGAGGCACATGCTGAGGTTGAGAGAGGCACCAGCACTCCGTCGAGGTTGCATGGGTGAGGGGCTGAGTTGTCCGATTCCAGGCCAGAACTTGGTCTGCTGTGCTGTGTCCGTTTCCTCCTTTCCTCTAGCGCAGAGCCCTTCACTAACAGCCTCGCTCATGTGATGGGGATTTTCACCAGGTTTAGAGAAACTGGATGTTAGCCATCTTAAAAGAAGGGAGAGGGCTTTCTTCTCTAGTCTTCTTGCTCTACTGCCAGGCCATTCTTTCTCAGATACAAAGTTCTATTTTTTCAAATAGATACACATTCACATCCATATTCACCCTACCGATGGCTGGATCCAGCAGAAAGGTCAAAAGGAGAATAGAGATTCCTTTGAAAGCTACGAGAGGCATTTTAGGGCTGGGTTTAAGGGTCTGTGTTTGGAGGAAACAGGAATCTTAGACCTCATTCTTATTTTCTGTGCTGACTTCTGATGGTAGCCAGAGATAAGCCAAAGGCTGTACAGTCACTTCTTGCCCAACTACTTGGGGGAAGGAACTGACACGTGGCTATCACTGCTTGTCTTCCTCTGGGGTATGGTATGGCTACTCATAGTGGGTTTCTTCACCCCCAGCCACCCCCAGCTCAATTCAGAGAGGAGGAAATATTCTTGTGTGTGTGTGTGTGTGTGTGTGTGTGTGTGTGCATCAGAGGGCATTGTGGGTGCCTGTGGAAGCTCAAGGGTGACTTCGGGAATCATCGTAGATTGATCTACCTTCTTTTTCGTTTTGCTCTGGGGTTTCTTACACTCTGCCTTGTGCAGGCCACTACCATTTCTGCCTAGTGTTTTCAAGTGGGATCTGGGGAGATCTGGAATCTGAACTCAGGTCCTTCTGCTTTGGAGGCAGAGACTTAACCCCTGAGCCATTTCTCCAGTCCTGAGGAAATATTCTTGTCTGTTATAATATTGACCCACCACAGTTATTGACATCACATTGTCACCAGACATCTGGATCTGTGGACACAGAATAACCTAATAGTTGAGGGGCACAGAAAAAACAATGTGACTCAGGTCTCTGGATCCAAAGCCCACAGTTTCCGATTCTTACCAAGAACTAGATGGTTGAACTATATTGAGCTTTTAATTCTTTACAGACATGCCATAGAACAGAGGTAAGAGTTAATAAGGTGATTTTTGCTTTGGAATTTATTAGGCTGCATCTGTACAGAATATCTATCATGCTAATAGTTACCAGAACAAGACGCTGCTCAGTGCTAGGTAAGATGCTGGCAGAAGTCAAGGTTGAGTTCTTTGTAGAAGACATCCCATCATTCCTAGCTGAAAAAGTCAGGCTCATGAAAACCGAAGGCCCCAAGAGATGTCCTTCCATCTAACAAATTCCTTGGTCCAGTTTGAAATCAAGGCCTTTAAAAATTAGGTTTGACTTATAAGGTTTCTTAATAGAGCAAAAATCCAGTTATGAAGGCCTGATGAGTTTATAATTTGTGACATATTAGTATCAGCCTAAAAAAGTTCATCATTACCCAAGGAACAACGACAACAACCAAAAAGCTTTAGTTAAATTCTCCGTTAAGCGTTTAAGCAAGATTACAAGAATCATACTGAAGAGACCGAGCTATTTGCAAGCACCCCAGAGGTCGATCTGTTGTTTATTAGCACTCCTTCACTGAGGTTTAAAAAGACCAGTCTTTCTAAATAATGAAGTAGCCACAGTTTATTACTATTGTTATTAGATTCCCGCTGTGAAACAACACAGCTGCACACCTTTCCAAACTTAGTATCAACTAACCCAAAGCAGCGTTTCCCACGCCTTCCCTGGGTTGGAGGCTTTTCCTGTGCGGGTTCCCGCCTTCGAGGAGAGGGCTCTTGCTGGCCGCTGTCTCCCTTGCACTTTCGTACGTGGTCACAGAGCGTGACTCGCAGTCCTCGACCGGCTGCTCACACACACTGCCCTCAGACCTGGGGTTTCTCAGTTAGGGGCTGAGCCTGAGTCATTTCCTCCAGGGAATACAGCACAAGAGTGACACAGCTGTGTGGTCACTGTCCCTCCTCCCCCACACCCGGCGCCTTGCTCCAATAGGCTGTGCTGCTCTTGGCTGAAGCAGCCCCGCGTTGTGCTCAGCTGCCTGGAACAGCCTTCGAATCCCGAAGCAAACAGCAACTTGGGATGTCTGTCTTTCTCTAGCTCTTCTTCTTCGGACAGCCATCCAGAAATGGAAAAAGTTAAGATTTAAACCTCTGGGTAGCCCTGACCCGATGGACGTTCTTTTCTTCCTCTTTCCCTCCTCCTTCCATACGTACTTGTCACGTCCACGGGATGTTAGGCCCTGTTCAGAGCACAAGCACGAAGTAGAGCAACTCGTCTCCAGAAACTTCTGGGCACAGAGGGGGAGGCAGGCGCACACGCACGTAATTTTGAATACAAATCGATGGACAGAGGAGTTAAGCACACACAGTCTGGTGAGAGGCACAACTGATGAGGGCCACTATGCTCAGTCCCCTTAGTCACCTGCTTCTGATCCCTGACGTTAGCAATACAGGCTAAGAAGGAAAGGGTCGAGGCTGGAGCGATGGCTTAGGGGTTAAGCCTCCGCCTCCCAAGCAGGAGGTCCTGAGTTTAGATCCCACATAGAAATGCCAGGCAGAGATGATGGCAGCCTGTAATTCCAGCTCTGGAAAGCAGAACCTGGAAGGAAATCTCAGAGCAAAGAAAGAAGAGGTAGCACAATCCAGGGTGACTCTCGAAGTCACCCTGGGCCTCCACAGTTACACACAGTGCCCTCTGATACACATACAGAAACATATACACACAGATACACATACATACACATGCAAAGAAGAAGGAAGAGGAGGAAGAAGAGGAGGAGAGAAGGGCCTGATGGGATTGGGAGTGGACAGTACCTGACAGAGATGGAGAAGTCCCCTGGGGAGCTCTGGCTGGCCCGGATGATGAAGCAGCCAACTTCCTTGCCCATGAGCAAGTTCTCTGCTTGGTGCCGCGAGAGGCCTTCATGAAACCACCTATCAGGAGAGACAGGACAACAGGGCCGTGTGGGATACATGCTGGAGGTGGGATGGGGGTGGGTGTGTAGGGAACCACATGGAGAAGAGGTAAGTCAAGGGAGGAAGGCCAGGGACCCTGAACAGCAGATGGGCTTGGGGAAGAGTATAGGTGGGCACCTTCAGAAACGCAACAACGGCTCTCAGGAGAAGCAGCTCGCTCTCTTTCTCTGTTCCCTCCCTCTAGACGTCTCTCTCTTCAGCTCGAGGAGCTTGAATTATGGAAATGTGCCATTGCACCAAAATGGGACGGCGTGGGAGTGCCTCGCTCTAAGGAAGCAGCCACCTGCAGCGGCCGTGAGGGATCGGAGCACAACTGAGGAGCAGAGGACACACCTGGAGAAAAGGGAGCACTGCAAGCACTGGGGCCACTGAGCCAGGCTGGTGGACCAAGTCAGAGCCACTTCATGCCTGAGACCTCAGTAGCCTGACAGCCCCGGGGGGCTTGGGATCCTTGAGCCTGAGGGGCTTTGGTTTGCAGGGAGGCTGCCAAGTACCCAGAGATTTCTCCCATTACCACATGGAACTGAGTGAGACTAGCAGCACCTCCACACAAACGGATCTTCTGGTTCCTTTGCCAGCAACTCCCTTGTGTGTCTAGGGCCTTCTCTAAAACCAAGGTCTAGGTTAACCCATCGTTACTAAGGAAGAGGAGAAGCTGCCTTTTTAGGAGTACAGTCAGGGGTGGGAGTGGCTGGACTGTTGTTACACCCACCTTGGCGTGACAGCCAAGGAAAAAGTCAATTGGCTGCAGCCTCAGGAGGGAGGTGAGAAACTTCTGGAGTCTAGAAAAGTGAGATGAGAGTTTGCAGCCCTGGTGGCCAAAGACATGACAATGTCCCACCGCTTCAAGGCGGCTGCTGTCGCGGCAGCTATCAGAAGACTGAATGATGTACGTGTCTCTAAGACACAGGAGCAACAGGCTTCAGCTGTGGGCTTCATGTTTTCTAGAATTCAGGGCTATGCTTACTCCAGACCTGCACCACAGTGGAAGACGGTTGGTGCCCAGAGGCTGAGACAGGTTTCTGGTGCCACATACACCTCCAGGGCTGAACAAGTGACCACACATCACTGCCACATGTAAGAAACGTGGCAGGAGCAGGGCAGGGAGGCGATGTGCCACAGCAACCGCAGCTCAAAGAAAATATTTTGGTAGAGGCAACAGGCAAGGGGGGGGGGATTAGAAAAGACATTTGTTCTCTGACTAGAATGGGATGACTGATTTTTGAAGACTTCCAAAAAAATTCCCACACATTTTTATATTAGACACGAGGGAATGGGGTTTCAACATTCCTTATCATTCCAAAGCTATTCATTCATCCGCTTGACAGCTTTTATTTATGGTTTGGAGGCTTTTAAAAATATTTGAGAGAAAGAAGAGGTTGCAAGACAGCTTTCTGAAGCCAGGGCTCTCTCCTTCTGCCATGCAGATTCCAGGGATCGAACCCAGGTTACCAGGTGTGTGCACAGGTGCCTTTACCTGCTGAGCCATCTCACTAGCCCTGTTTCTGTCTTTCTGAGACATGGGCTCAGTAGCCCAGGCTGACCTCCAAGTTGTTATATAGTGGAGGCCGGCCTTTAATTTCTGATCTTCTGGCCTCCACCTCCAAGTCCTGGGACTAGAGACAGGTGCCTCCACATCTGGATCCGATCACTTTTACTGATCATCTTCAAAGCTGTGGGGCCCTCATCTGGGTGGTAGTAATATAATGGTGGGCACAGCAGACAAGCAATCCCATCCTTGGGGAACCGACATTACACACATGAGGAGACACAAATGAAAAACCAAACCAAACCAAACAGACGAATCAAAATACACAGTGTGGCCAGTGAGGATGGCTCAGCAGGTAAAGCTCTTGTGGGTAATCCTGAAAACCCAGGTCTGATCTCCAGGTCCCACAAGGAAACAGGAGAGAACCAACTCCTGAAAGTTGTTCTCTGACATCCATGTGAACCATGGCATGAACACACAATAAATAAATTAATATATAAATACTAAGTAGATACAAAATATATTGTGTGCTAGGGGATGCTGAGCCAGGAAAGAAAAAGAAGACAAAGAGGGTGGGCTCTGTGTGTGTGTGTGTGTGTGTGTGTGTGTGTGTGTAAGGGGTAGGGAGAGTCATTTAAAGCATGAGGACTTGAGTTCTATTCCCAGCACCCACATAAGAAGCTGGGCTGGTGGTACGTACACTTGTAATCCCAGCAGCGCAGTCTAGTGGACAAATTCTAGGATGGAGATATCCTGTCTAGTAAAGGATATTCCTGTGGATAACACCTGATGTTCTTCTCTGACCTTCACACACACACACACACACACACACACACACACACACACACACACATGCATGCATGCACACATGTACACACGCACGCATGCACGCACTCGTGCGCACACACACAGCAATGGTGATGAGAAGCGCTTCATAAAAAGGCTGGGGAGATGAGGAGGAGCAGCCAGGGCCATGGAAGACCGCAGGGTGGGAGAGTGAGTGTCAGAGGCCAAAGGGCATGTTTCACTGGGAGTCACACAGGTCCTGTGAACTGTGAAAGGGCAGCTGGGAACTGTAGTTCATCATGAAGGTTCGGCGTCGGGGCGGGGGGGGGGGGGTCCAGAAGAGAATGGCAGCAGTGGAGATGGCATGGAACACAAACACTTTGGAAGACACGAAGGGGCAGCCACAGGGGTGGGGCCAGTCGTTCCTCTCTTTTGCCTTTGTTTTGTGTTGTTGTTACCATGGGAATGAGAGCAGCATGTGTGTGGCTGGAGGGAAGGGTCCAGCAGCCTCTCCAGGAATGGGGCAGAAAGTTGAGGGGTTTCTTCGGGAAGCACAGCGTTCCCTCCGTGCAGCAGCAGGAAGCCAGGGTGTTTGGAGCAGGCATAGGAATGTGGTGGTCAGGGAAGGGGAGGGGTCAGCGTTTCCCTTGTCCTGTGTACCGGGAAGCAAGGCCCTGGGCCGACGGGTAGACTGATGGAGGACGGACTGACCTGAAGTGGTGACCCAGCAGAGGACAGCAGTGCTGAGGGCCCACACAAGGTCAGTGGGGTGTCCTGGGTCACTGCCGTACCTCCCGGGAGTCATCAATACCATTTTGGCTTTCTAACCAAACCTGTGTTCTAGCTGCAAGACAAGATTAGATTCCTATCTAACCCTTGTGGTCAATTCTTGAAAGAAGCCTGGCCCAATCTCAGCACTTCACTTCCTCTTTCAAGAGGGAATTTCCCTCCCTCCTCCTACTTCTCCGAGTGGGCTGAGCTGAGCAGGCTTTAAGGGTATAGGTAGGGTTGGGGTGTATGGGGGTCACCAAAAATGTTTTGCAGGAGCGGTTTTTGGAGCACGGTGGACAACAGCGCCCACTTTGAAATTCTTGAAGGTCTTGCTTCTACAAGCATCACAGGTGATTTTAATTGATGAACTCATCTTGTTAAAACAAAGAGTTTAGAATAAGGCAATTGCTGTGTATGATATAAGCTTCAAAGGAAAATTTGATGCCCTTCCCTGTGGCTCTAGAGGCTCTGAAGGGAGACCTCCGGGCAGCAACCATTTCTGACAGTTCCCTGGGTACGCGTGGATAATTTTAGCGAGGACTGAAAAAAGTAAGTGTGGGTAGCCCATCTCAGCAGGCTGGAAATACTTACTCGGGAAACTGGAGATCTATAAAATTCTTAGGCACATATCCTTCTTGGCTCCCAAGCTCCGCCTTCAGCCACTCCTCCTGGTTACTTAAGATCTGCACCAAAGAAAACAAAGGACAGGGGGCATTGCTGAGAGGACCCCATGCAGCAACCAGAAGGGGCTTCAGGCAAAGAGGATCTGGACATTGGTTCTAGCTAGTGCTCATGCATCTATCGCAGGGAAGGAAGGGGACCGTGCACTTTGACCTCTTTCCAGCCTACACTTCTTTTCTGCTTGTGCCCCTTTTTCATGTCTCCCCATCTGAACTAGGTCTCCCACACCCAGCACCCAAGAACCTCCCTGAAACCTTTTCTTCCTACTGTGGAAATTTCTTTGATTGGGATCCTAACATCTTCAGTTCCTCATCTAGGCAAGCCATGGTTATTCATGGTTTTTCTTCCCTTTCAGGTAACCAGGAAACTTGTAACTATTCATTTATATTTATTTTTATGTTCATTTATTTATTTATTTATTTTTGAGACAGGATCTCATGTAGCCCAGCCTGACCTCAAGCTCACTCTGACTACTAACGATGACCTTGAACTCCTAATCCTCCTGTCTCATCTTTGCATCTCAAGGGCTTCGATATTAGGGGTGAACCACCATACCTGGGTAAAATTTAATTTTTCTTTTAAACAAGTAGATTAAAAAAAATTAGATAATTCAAGACTGGTTGTATAAATAGTAACACTTGGTATTCCTACTCTGAATTTCAGAAATGGTTGGGACAGGATTCACGATACTCAATATGACAGTCGGGGTGTGATGTAACATGCCTGTAATTCAGATACTTGGGAGGTCGGGGCAGTAGGATTTCTTTGAGTTAGAAAGTATCCTGGGCTATATAGTGAGTTCCAAACGAGTCTGGGCTGTGAGTGAATGAAAGACAGAAGGAGAGAGAGAGAGAAAGAGAGAGAGAGAGAGATTTTGACATCATAAGATGAGATCATAAGAGAGAGATCATAAGCAAAAAGAGTTCTGTCTCATCTTCTTAGGGTCCTCCCTGACTGTTGTCCACCTAGTGTCACCTTTGTTGGTTACTACATTACCCACCAGATTTGGCTCTTCATGGCTTCTGTTAATTTCATAAAATGAGACATCATTAAAAGAATACTTGCTGCTTCCAGTGAAAATGTTCTAAACTATGCGACCCAGACTAGATTAATAACTCTGAGCGTGGCAACACTGATTATCCCAGCAAGCCACTGAAGTAGCTATCTAGCAACCCCCCCTTTCTGGAATTTGAGAAGTAATATCTTTTATTCTTTGAACATTTCATAGACATGTAGTGTCCTTTGATGATATTTCACCTCACCACGTTCTCTTGTCCCACTGAACTGCTACTTCATCCCCATATGTTCCTCTCCAACGTTTATATCTTCTTCTTTTAAAAATGTCTGTATAGAGTGTGCTCGTGTGTGAGTGTGTGTGCATGTGGAGGCCGGAGGACAACATCAGGAATTTTCCTCAATTGCTCTTCCATCGTATTCTTTTGCTACAGGGTCTCTATCAAACCCAGACCTTGTCAATAGTACTAGCCTGGCTATCCAGCTTGCACCGGGGATTACTAGTCTCTACCTTCTGAGGCTGGAATTATAAGAGAGCCACCATGTCCACCTGGCATTTTAAGTGGGCTCCAGGGATCCGAATTCCACCCATTTCACTTGTTTTTTTTTTTAATATTTATTTTAAATATTTTATTTGGTGTGTGTGTGTGTGTGTGTCCCTGAGGAGGGCCAAAGGTGACTTCGGAAATCATCCTGGATAATTCTACCTCCTTCTTGCTTCACTCTGGGATTTCCCAGGCTCTGTCCACCAGGGTGGGAAGTGCAAGGCAGCCGCTGTTTCCATCTGGCATTTTTACATGGGACCTGGGATCCAAACTCAAGACATTCTGCTTTTAAGACAGAGTTTTAACCCCTGAGCCATCTCTCCAGCCCCCATTTCACTTGTGAAGCTTTAACCACTGAACTATCTCCTCAGCCCCTTTCATTTTTCTCTCTGTGTATGTGTGTGAGAAAGAAACACAGAGAGACAGAAACACACACACACACACACACACACACACACACACGCGCGCACATACACACACAGAAAGAGAGAGAGAGACTTTGTTTACTGGAACATGGGTGTGGCGTGCAACGGCCCAGTGGCTACACTACCGATTAAAAATGGTTCCCCCTGCCAGCAGCCATTAACTGCCAATAGCTCGCCAGGGAGGTGTGGGACCTTGTGAGTTCCTCTCTTATCCATGATGGAATGTTGACAGGTCCCATCCTGTTCAGATTCTGTGTAGAACCAAACACAGATTATGGTTCTCTGAGTGCAATGGCCGTGTGGGGCCCAGGAGCAGCACTTCACAGCACTCCTCCTCTTTTTTACAGCTCTCCTCCCCCTTTGCTGGCTCTCACATCTCCACCCTGTCTTCTGAGATGTTCTGGAGGGAGAGGTATAATGTCCCACTTAGGGGTTCGTGAGCTAGCTCAGTGGGTAAGGTGTCTGATAGCATCCCCGGAAATCCACATGGTAAAAAGAGAGAAGTAACTTCTGAAGATTGTCTTCTGACCCTCACCAGCGTGGGCCATGGCATGCCTGTGTGTGTCTTCTGTCTTTCTTAAATAAACAAATATCCTACTGAGGGCCGAGCCCCCAACAGTTACTATTCTCAGTGCCTTCTCCTCTTGAGTCTCTGCATTAACTTCAGCCCACCACACAGCCCACCAAGGCTGTGTGAGCTGAACTAGGCCGGAAGTGAGATAGCCTACTTCTGTATTCTGAGAAATAATTTGTCATTATGGCTTTCGTCATTTTTCATTTCTCTTTCTCTTAGCTGCCGATGTCTTCACGTGTCTAGATGTTAGGCCAGGAGAAGAGCAGAGGCTGGTCAGGAAAGGCTGTCTGAAGACAGCCTGTCCCTACACGGACAACAGAAAACACCATGAGGGACAAGTTTGATGCCCAGCAACTTCTGGGGTGCATTCTAGGCGCTCAAGGCCCTCAGTAAGGCTGGGGCTTGGGATTCCGACCAACCAAGGGAGTTAACAGGACAGACGGACTCGCAGCTCACACTCAAGAGTTTGGATTTTATCTTGAGACTTCTGGAGATCTACAAAAGGATCTTAAGCCAGAAAATAACAGTAAGAATGGTAACTAAGAAAAAGTCTTGTCTATCAGAGTGTGGAGTTAACCCAGGGTGTTTGAAAAGGGGTGTAGCTCTTCAGGCGAGAGAGCATGGGACCTAGGCTAAGAAGAAGCAAGGATGTATTTTAGAGAGTTCAAAGAAGCACAACCAGGCAGGGTTTTGTGACCGTCTCTGGAAGCTGGGGGAGAAAGGCATTCTGGGAGGATTCTGGTTTTCTAGCTTGGGAGACCGAGTGGGTGGTGATGTCTTTACTGAAATAGAAAGGAGGAGGAGGCAGGAGCAGGAAGGACTCGTGGGCTACAGATTGTATATGGGTAAATTCAAGTTGAATCCCTCAACTGAGAAGAAAAGCTCAGTGAGGTGTAGATGTATGTGTTGGACAGGAGAAAGGTGGGGGCTGGTCACTGGGATTCCTCAGAATCATCCAGAAAGGGGAGGAGCCGAAGTTCTGGGTCCTACCAGTGTCTCTCCCAAGAGCAAGAGCTGGGAAGAGAATTGCAGACAACCAATACTAGAGAAACAGGACTTCCTTCCTTCCTTTCTTCCTTCTTTCCTTCCTTCCTTTCTTCCTTCCTTCCTTCCTTCCTTCCTTCCTTCTTTCCTTCCTTCCTTCCTTCCTTCCTTCCTTCCTTCCTTCCTTCCTTCCTTCTTTCCTTCCTCCCTCCCTCCCTCCCTCCCTCCTCCTTCCCTCCCTCCCTCCCTCCCTCCCTCCCTCCTTCCCTCCTTCCCTCCCTTCTTTCCTTCTTTCCTGCCTTCCTCCCTCCCTTCCTTCCTTCCTTCTTTCCTCCCTTCCTTTTTTCCTCCCTTCCTTCTTTCCTCCCTTCCTTCTTTCCTCCCTTCCTTCCTTCTTCCCTCCCTCCCTCCCTTCCCCTCCCCTCCCTCCCCCCTCTCTCCCTCCCTTCCTCCTTCCTTCCTTCTTTTCTCCTCCCTCCCTCCCTTTCTTCCTTCCTTCTCTTTGTATCCCAGGCTGACCTCCAAACTCACTATAATAACTGAGAAATATCCTTGAATGTCTTGTCTCCTCCTGCCTCCGCCTCCAGAGGCTGGGATTACAGCATGCACCACCGTGCTGGGTTTGTACTGTGCTGGGGATGGAGCCCAGGGCTTCATGGGTGCCAGGCGAACCCTCTACTGACAGTGCTCGGATTCTGCTTCTCATACCACCGTTGAGGTGGAAGGAAAGGGAACACACCACCAGTGTGGAACGAGAAAACCTGGTTTCTAGCTTGGCCCTGTCACCAGCTATATGATACTAGGCAGTCAATTAGCCACGCGAAAGGTGAGGATAATAAAACAACAGTCTAGTGCCTCACAGAGCTGAAATGAGCCCTGACACCTGACCATCCTTCTTTATCAGAGAGAGAGAGAGAGCGAGAGGGAGAGAGAGACTGCATGCATGCATGCTATGGTGACAGGTGGAGGTCAGAAGACAACCTTCTGAAGTCATTTCTCTCCTACCACCTACCACCCTATGCGCTCCAGGAATTGAACTCAGGTCACTAGCTTTGCAAGCAGGTACCTACCTCACTGGCGGAGCTACCTCAGCAGCCCCATATAATCTTCTTCTTCTTTTTAAAAATAATTATAACCCTGCCAAATGTGATAACTTTGTTGAGAGAGGATTCTAGTTCTGAAGGACATGGAAGGGTATGTTTTATGTTCTTGCAAGCAAGATGGGAATGTGTTTGGGATGTAATCATTTCTTCTGAAGAAATCAAAGTGTGTCCCAGATTTGAGTTCGAGAGTTGCTGAGAACAGAAATGTTGATAGTTTCATTACCCAGTGTGGCTGTGGGTATCACTAAGGACTGTGTGGGTATGTGTGTGCTGGGGGTGGGGAGGGGGTGATGCACGGAAGCACAAAATCTAGGTCAAGGGAAAACTAGGAAACTCCATGGGGCCTTGTACCCACTTACAAGGCACAAGAACATTCCCCTCCATGCCCCTGCTCCTGAGCTGGCAGCTTCCCAGAATTCCTTTTTCCCACCTTAAGGGAAGGTGATATTTGGCCAGAGCAGTGAAAGTCGAATCCGAAGCCATCAGGGGTGAGGTGAGACTCGCCAATTGGAAACGGGCTTATCACAGAACGCATCACACTTTGTACTTTATTCTCTGACCCGCAACAAGCTGCAATCTTAGTAATCATGGCTAGTACCCATCTAACGACCTCCTCTAGAAACTCCAGGAAGATTAACTTCACTGCCAGCTTTCCTCCACCACCTGGGGCTTAGTCTGCCTGAGATTACATTTTCAAAGAGGTGAATGTAGGCTTTGCTTGGTGTATAGAAAGGAAAGTATGTTTTTTCTTTAATCTTATTTAAAGAAAAAAAAACTTAAGTGGGGGGGGAGATGGTTTCCTCCTGCCACGGTAAGCTCGGAACCCCATAACTTCCTGTTCTCATGCTTCCATCGATTCAGTTCCCCCTGTCTCTTGAACCTGTCATGTAAACCTCCAGCAAGAAGCTCAGCCCAAACTCGCGAAGACCTCCCTGCACTTAACGTTGCTGGATCTTATGTCTTCCAATGTTCCCTAAGAGAATCGCTTTCTGGGTTGCGTGGCCTGAGAATAAGTTAGACGTGGGAAGGGAGAGACCAAAAGTACAGCAGGAAAAATAAAATGGGAAATCTGATGGAATCTCAGCTCCGAGAGGCCGAGCAGAATGAAGCATTGAGGAAGTTAATTACGTCGGGTTAGCTCGGCGTTTTTAGGTCACTCTTTTAGTAGGAAGAAATAGGGTCGAGCTAGGCGTGTCGCAGAAGCAGACAGGAACGGAATGAGTCAATAGATATTTTTCACAGTTACTGGCCAATTCCAATGGCTGCTTCAAATGCAGGCCTGCGCTCTGGTAGCTACAAGTGTGGGGGGTTTGTGGCAGGGACACGAGAAGTGTGGCTCCTGAGGTCCTTTCTAAATGTTTATCTTGTCAGGGAACAGAGATCAAGTCACTTGGCGAGGGGCTTCTTGTCTGCCGTCTTGTCCACCGTCCCATGCAGATGAGCATCTGCTAAGCACCTGCTGTTTGCACTCAGGTGACAGAAGCAGAGATGAAGGAGATGGAGAAGGGACCTGGCTGGCAAGCAACTAGGATTCCTTCTCATACTTCTCTAATGGAAAAAAAAAAAAAACTGTCCAGGGCTGGGGAGATGCTCAGTACTTAAAGCACTTGGCAAGCAAAAGTTCACATCTCCAGATCCCACATAAAATGCCAGGAAGGCATGGCGTCCCGCCTGTAATTTCAACCTCGGAAAGCAAAGACTGGAAATCCTCAGAGCAAGTTGGCTAGTGAGACCAACCCTATCAGTGAGCTCTGGATTTGATTAGAGACCCTGTTCCAAAAAAATAAGGTTGAAAAATGGTCAAGGATGACCAAGATGTCAACCTCGGGGCACCACACACACTTGTGTACACACTTGCAAACATGCACGCCCACACCCTTCTGCCACATACGCCCCCACACACCTACATATACATATCCACATATACATATATAATAAAATGAGTCTTTATTTAATTTTTATGACTGCTGGCTGACAAGAAACAGGACCATTTCAAAGTGAATTTCTGAGACAGTTAAGAGCTGGTCTTGAAACGGAGTGTAATAATCTCTGGGTGCATTTCCCATCTCAGGAGGGGAGGGGCTGACGCTGCAGTGGCAATAGGGCCCAGTGGCACACAGGCGCTGTGGCAGGGATGCTAATGTTCATTATTCAGACATTCTGTGAGCTCTGGCACAGAGGGAGGGACTTGACTTTCAGATGGAATTCTAACACAAAACGGAGCTTAGCGAGTCAAGACATATGGGCACCGGGCACCTGTGTGCAACTGAGGGTTTCGTTAGGTGCTGGGTAGACACAAAGCTGAGCCCAGCATGACCCTGCTCTTAGGGCTCTGAACCGTTCATTCATCAAAGACTGGGGAAAGCCAGCTCTCTGCTATTGGAGACACCGAGGCAGACATGGTCCCTGCTCTTACAGAGCTTTGGGAACAGCAGGGGGGTGTTGGGGAGGTGGAGCAGTGGTCAATAAAAACCCCTGGGATAAGGTGCCTGCTAGCCCCAGCTGTCAACTGGACACTTGGAAGGTCGATCGGTGGGCACACCTATGAGGAATTATCTAGTTAAAGCAGACCTCTGACACAGTCCTATAGGAGATTGTCTTGATTAACTGAATTTTGGAAATCTGTCCATTGTGAGTTGAGACCACTCCTTTGCAGAGAGAGATAGAGATAGATAGATAGATAGATAGATAGATAGAGAGAGAGAGAGAGAGAGAGAGAGATGTAGTTAGCATTTGGCAAGCTGGCAAGCTTTAGAAGCAAGTGTAGCTTTAGCATTGGTCTTTGCCCCTCTGCTCTGGCTGTGATATGAGGTCCTAGGCTCCTACTAGTAACTCTCCTGCCAGGAAGGACTGCATAACCTGGAAGAGTAAGCTGGAAAAAATCCCCTAAATTGTTCAGTTAGGTATTTATTACAGCAATGAGTTATAAAGCTAAGACAGTAAGAGTGGCAGTGAGAGATGGTCTAGAAGGAAGGGAGGCTGATTATTAATAGCTGTCACATGAGACAAGATTGCGAGTGTATGTGTACATGTGTGCATGCATGCGTGTGCGTGTGAGTGTGTGTGTGCGTGTGTGCGTGAGTGTGTGTGTGAATGCTAGGGTGGAGATCAAGAAAAGGGGCAGAATCAGGAGAGGAAGCCAAATATGTGAGTGGAATACAGTGGGAAGCCTGAGATGGGAGGGTGCACATTGCAGGGGTACCCAGGGCAATGCGTGCACAAAGATGTGTATGTGTGCATGTCTGTTCACACATGCACCTATGTGCAGGCGTGTCTGTTTGTGAGGATGATATGATTGGACAGAGCATTGGAGCCAGATGGTTTAGATTTCAATCTGTGGATAATAAGAACCACTGAGAGCTTTTGCACAAGGAAATGATTTGGTCTGATCTGTCTTCTAGAAAAGTACTTCTGGGACCAGCATGTCAAATAATTGAAGGAGGGAGAGACAGGAGGCAATGGGGTCAGTCAAGGGGCTGGGCAGGAATCTGAGCGGGCAGAGACAGCAAGAATGGATGGGCTGCTAACAGTGACCCCTTACTTGTTCAGCACCTGCTTTGAGTCTGGCTCGTTATCTTTTCTTCTTTTCCCCTAGACTTTCTGCAGGGTAGATTCTCTTCCTTGGATAAAAGTAAGACACCGATGCTCGGAGGGCACAGGCTACTTGGCCCGAGCGACGCAGCCAGCAGACTGAGAACAGAGTCATACCTATCCGACTCTGAAACCCGTGTTCCTTTTGCTCTTTCTAGTAGAGAAATCACTCACTTGAGGGACATAAAGCAGTAAATGTTCAGAACAAAGATGGTGCAGACAGGCCAGACAGTACTCCACCCAGACCCGGCTCAGTCACGATCTACAGATGTGACCTTGGATGTGTGATTTAGTCCTGGGACCTCAGGCATTCCCTCCTCCTAGGCTTGCTGAGACGGAATAATGCCAGCACACCCTGACTCTCCGCTCCCCTACCAGGCTCTGGCTTGGCATGCATTTGTTTCAGACTGCTGGTTTTGGCAAAGAAAGTATGTGGTCACTGGATATAGAGAGGAGCAGTGGAATTGGAGGTGAGAAGAGTTGTAGGGATTTGCATGAGTCTGGTGTCAGGGGCTGGAGTCTGTGAGGTGACATCTTGCAGACAACTCGGTCTGGGCTTCAAACAAGGTATAAATTGGAGGGTCTCCGCGCAGAGCCAGAGAAGGGCGTGAGGTGAGGAGGAGTGAGGAGGAGAGTCAGGAGGTTGAGGGTTGAGGTTCAGGGAGGTGGGTATCTCAGACTAGAGAGAGGAAAGGAGCAGCAGGAATAAGACCCAATGGAAGGTCAGGACTGTGAGGACAGCGTTGGGCTGCCACCAAGCTAAGGGAAAGAGCCCAGGAGGAGGAGCAGTCAGCAGAGGTCCACAGGTGTCTGGTAGGGTGGTTGTATTCAGATACAGGGGGGTGTAGCGTGAACAGAAGACTGCAGAGGGTCGTGGAGCAGCGAATGGAAAGCGAGGAAGAAGTCAAGGGCTCTCAGCGTGGGGAACTCTTCCCAGTTCCCGCAACAAAACAGAGACAAGGCATAAGCTTTGGAACTGGGAGGCAGAATTGAAGAAAGGTTGGTCTGTCTGTTTTTCCTTTTGCATTTCCAGAGAGCAAAGACAAAATTGACGTGCTGGATTCCATTTGTGTGGAAAAGAAGGCCGGAGCTTGTCTGAGCAGAAAATGCGCCAGTGTAAACAACAGCCAAGCATTCATGGCACTCTGTAAAGGAGGGAGGGACTGACTTCTCACTGTGTGGTGGCAACTCCCTCCATGACCTCAACAAAAGTCCGAGAGAAGCTAAACCCATCTTTTCCCATCAGCAGCTCAGTCAATAATAATAGCTTGAGCTTAAATTTTATCAGTGAAGGTTCCTGGATGAACCATAGCAAGTTAAAAGCAATTCAAAGGCCATACAGTTGAGGTGGGAGTGGGAAGTCTCAATTCCACAGGAAGACACTCTATGAGGCACATACTCCATGGATACTTTCCAAATCTCCTTCTAACTTCCCCACCCCCTAGCAAGAGTCTTTGTGTAGTGTCATTCTCTATGACAAGCTGTCACAGTGTCTGCCGCAGTGCTGTCACATCTGAGATCGTCCATCTGGGCAGCTGAGGGTGGGGATGCTGTGAGGTCAGGAGGGGCACTATGGTACCATGCAACCCCAAATGCCCTATGGAAAGACCTGCTTTCTTTTGTAAGACGCAAGGTCTAATTTCTGGAGTCCACAAGTGGACTCCTGAAATGTGGAAGAAATCCAAGACCACTTCAGTTCTGTAAGTGGTCATTACAACTCAAGTGTGCCCTGAAAACATGTGTCAAGGAGCCTCTGCGTGACCATGTGTGTGCTCGGCTTCTGTTGCGCCCCATTGGGCTCGGCTGCCTCTCCCTGGCTCTCTCCACCTTATACGCTCTTCAGCCAAAGACTGGCAACATTCCCCGCATTCAGCTGGCCCTTGAGCATCTCTGAGCTGCAGCAAAAGGCCCAACTCAATGCTTGGCTCCTCCTAACATTTGCGTTGTTGTGTTTCGCACAACCCTTGTCCTTCAAGGTGGAGTCACATGTCTTCCACCCATACTGCTGAGCATTGAACCGCGAGCCTCCATGACAGGCTGTTGGATGGGTTTGCTCCATGCTCAGTGCCATGAACATCCCAGGGCACGGATGGTGACATATGCCAGCGCTGTACTTTTATCACCAGCTAGATGTCTAGGACACCGGTTCCCAAAAGGAATACTGAAGCAAGAACTGAACTTCTCTTTTTTAAAAGGGGCTGAGCTGAGGTGTATTAAGAGCAGGGACCCCCCAAAGAAGGGCCCCTCTGAATCAGAAGCCATTGTGACGAGGTGCACAACGACATGAACAAATGTCTTACATGTGTCTCCCTGTTTCTCTACGTGACTTCCAGACAGGACCAGTGGGATAAAACTTGGCATTGGAGGACAGCAGGAACTAGAGCATTTAGTCATGACTGCCTGGAAGCTGTCAGTCACACACGGATGGTCCATGGATGGTTCTAGAAATAGAAAACTTTCTCTTTTTTCTCTCTCATCTCTTTTAGCCCAGGCTGGCCTCAAATTCATGATGTAGTTGAGGCTGGCATTCAGCTCCTGATCCTACTGACTCTCCCCCCAAGGACTAAGGTTATAGGTGTACACCACCATGCCCAATTCTGAAATTTTTTAAAAGAAAAAATTAAAACTAGAAAGCTAAGGGAGATGTCTCTTTCAGGAAAGTGATTGCTATGGAAACATGAGGATTGAGTTAGGGTCCTCAATACCCACATAAAAAGTCAGCTATGGTGGCGTGTGCCTGAAATCCTAGTTCTGGAGAGGCCAGTATAGGAGGTTGCAGAGAGCTCACTGGTCAGCTGGTCTTGCCAAATTGGTGAGCTCCAGGTTTATTGAAGATACCATATCTCGAGAACTGTGGTAAGGAGCAATAAAGGAAGACCTTGATATTGACTTCTGGCCTCTACATTAGCATACACAGTGCATATGTACTCACACGCGCATGTGTGCACATACATGACCATGTACCATGTATACCACATACACACAAGTAAAAAATAAGAAAGGAACTGGGTGGAGTCCTTCGGAGACAAAGGTATGGACTATTAGGTGACCTCAGTTCCCCGCCCTGCCCCTGCCCTCCGCGGGGCCCACATCACCCACCTTCAGGACATCTCCAGTGTGAAAGCTCAGTTCATCCTCGCCCGAGGCCATGAAATCAAACTTGGCAACAGCCTCCATGTCGGGTCTGGAAGCTGGAAGAGAAACAATGCAGTCATCGTGCCATTCCGCGGGAGACAGGCCTCGGAGCGGATGGGCGGCCTGGCAGTCTCGGCAGTTGAGGGGCCCAGTGGATGTCTACAGGCTGGATGGTGAGGCCCAGGAGGCCGGGAGGACAGTGCACGGTGAGCACTCGTGTGTGCAGCAAGAGCCGCCGCAGTTTTGGGGATCCTTGGGGAATCTCTGAACATCTCCCAGCTATCACTATCTCCCCCATGCCAGGAGCAGGAAATGCAGCCAGCTACATACAGCCTTGTCCCCCTCTTCCAGCTCTCTCTGCCTGGCTTGTCACCACTTCTGGGGCGTCTCTGTTTCCAGCTGATAAGGACAGAAGGCTGGCTATCAACTGGAACTTGAGGCCCGGGGGGCTAGGAAGACGCTCTGTGAACTCTGTCCTGAGGATGTCCCTCGGCAGCTATATTTAACCAGGCGGTATTAATTAGACAGCTGCCATTTTACCTCTTACATCTGAATCATTTAAGAGAATTAGTACCGGCCAATGGGGAACTCGGCATCCGTCTGCAGTTTGAGAGTAAAAAGCATTTTGGTTTTCGAGCTGAGAAACTCTGACAGTCTCATAACTTATTTTATTATTGTGGTGTAATCCAAGTGCATTTCAGAAATTTCAACTTTGGTCTTTCTGAACTGAATTTAAATCCCGGCCCCTCCTTATCATGTGTAGAAGGACCAATGGGTTCATTGCTTGGGAGATGGCTCAGTGGTAAAATGGTTTGCTGCACAAGTCAGAAGACCAGAGTTAGATCCTCTAAACTTACATAAACGCCAGGTGATTGTGGCCTCCTGCCTAGAATTCTAGCTCTGGAAAGTGGGGTCCCCATGCAAGCTGGCTAGTGAGACTAGCTGGTGAGACAAGCTTTGGGTTTCACTGGGAGGCCCTACCTCAAAGAATAAGGTGGAAGAGTGATTGAAGAAGACTCCCAGTCTTAGGTCTCCACATGCGTGTGCACATGGGCATGTACACTTGCACCCATGCACATGTAAACATAACCACGCACATAACACGCATTCACATGAAAATGAAATCAATGAGTCAGCTTAGATACTACATTAAATGTGAGATGTGTGTGTGTTTTTAGAAGCTCTTGGCAATGTCACAGAAAGAACGAAATGGAAGGCTAGGTTGTTTGTTTGTTTGTGTAAATGGTTGCATGATCCTGTGCAAATAATTACACTTGTGGAAATCACAGCCTCCTCAACCTGTAACATGGGAAATGTTAATATTTAGCATGTCAGGTTGTGAGAAGAACTTAAATAATAGATGCAGATTATTTTATAAAACACAGCTAAAAAGTATGTATGGCTTAAAATCATTTTAAGAGCTGGGGGGGTAGCAGGTCAGTTGGCAGAGTGCTTGCCTAGTGTGTATGAAGCCCTCGGTTCTATTCCCAGCACTGTATAGACCAGGCATCGTGCTACACCCGTCACTGCAGCACTGGCAAGGCAGAGGCAGGAGGCTCAGAAATCCAAGATCATCCCCAACTACATAATGAGTTCAAGACTGTCCAGAGCGACACGAGCCCTGTCTCAAGAACAACATCTGTAATTATTATTTTAATAATAGTTCTTACTATTTGTGGGACAAATCTTTCCCCAGCCAAGAAAGGCTGGCCAGAAGCAGCACAAGTTTTATCCAATGCCTCTCTCTCTCTCTCTCTCTCTCTCTTTCTCTCTCTCTCTCTCCAGACCTTTCTCTTTGGCTGGAACACAGTCTTTAGGACTATCAATTCCTGCTAGGGCAGCTTCCTGTCATGAAGCATCTGGAACCCTCTGGTTTGGCATTTATTACTTTCAAAACTTCTCAAATTCTTAGGAACCTTCGGACCTAGTGGGCTCCCAGCAATCAAGAAACTGGGGAGCCTCAAATTGTCCCCTCCATGGGAACTTCTGTCTCCTTCGAGGAGAACTGGGTAGAGGAGGAAGGTGGCAGCAGGTGGCAGGGTGTAGCAGGAGCGCCGGGAGGATTAAAGCCGACTGCGGCGGGGCGACAGCAAGGGCTCACAGCGCTGACACTCCACATCTGCTCTGTTTCCCTAAGGTAATTTGCGACGATGAATATTACCAATCTCCAAAGGCAGATTGCAAGTGAAAGATCACTCGGGAACCAAATAAAATGTCATCACCGGCTCCCTGAGTTCCCCACCAGCCACTACTTATTTCCAAGCAGCAACAACACAGCCACACTTGTCTGCACACTTTCATCAAGATCCGTCTGTCTCTGGCAAATTATCAATAGCATTTTAGTGGCTTAGGTCAACCTGCTCAACCGGAAGGACCATTCTGCCTTTCTTCCTTAAGGCTAAAAAGGTTTTCGGCTAGTTTGCTTTGCCCATTACCTCCACGTGCAAAGCATCTCCCAATTAAAAAGCCTTGGCTCTGGTTCCAAGGGAAAGGTGGCTTCTGCAGGTCACCCTCACAGTGACAAGTAGGGACCTGGTCACAAGAGATCAAATATTTAGTGAACGGTCCTTCAAACCATGATCCGTTTCTATGCAAATTTACCTTATTAAGCAGAATGGAGACAAGGGGGCGGAAGCAGTTGAACATGTTAGAAAGTCAAATAAACTACAGATTATATAAAGCATGGTCTAGGTGTGCCCTTGAACTTGGGAATATCAAGCCCGGGTGCTTGGTTCAGTCTGGATGTAAATCACTTGGGTGGGAAAGCCCAGGGAGAAGTCAAATCACTTCTGAATAGTGTCACTTTTGCTGCTTTTCCCCCAGAAGGCCCACAGCATGGCAAAGCCAGCAGCACCAGCACAGCTCAGAGCTCCCCAGCTTGTAATATTAATCCTGATTCCAAAAACCCAATTAAACAAGCCCACTCTTCATGAAGTCACTCTGTAAATATATATATAGTTAAATTAAAAAGTGTTCACTTCCATTTCCATTTGTAAAATAAAATCTGCTCAGTGGCTATTTTGTAGAAGGGTCATCATGTTCACACTGGGGCAGGGGGCGCTGGGCTTTGCTTGGGACCATAGAGCTTTTACAACTCCTCCCTTGCTTCAGAGAACGATAACCATGCCACCTCTGGAGTCCGTTTTCTGATTGATCATTGAAAGGCATGAACCTAGGTTCCTCTATATCCGTTAGTGTTCATTTGGAGAAATTTTAAAATGATCACTAGAGAAAAAGAAAACCGAACTATCCATATAGTTTCTTTAGCATATATTAACTTGTTTTATAATCTGTACCGGCCACCACTACATCATGAATCTGGGGAACAAAAAATACAATTATGATGGAGATTAAAAGTCAAGGAGGCAAGGAAGGAAGAAAAGAAGAAGGAAGGGATGTGTGTTGGGGGGAGGGGGGACAGAACACAACCTGGATTCAAAAATGTCTTCATGCTGCTGTTTGTAATTTCAGCGCTTCTGACCTTTGGGGAAGATGAAGACAGACACCCCTTTCCAGAGAGCCTGACAGATGGACTGGGTATGTTTTCCCTGCACGGCCCAAATACCACCTGCCACACTGTGCAGGAAGTTTGCCGCCTCCAGGGGCAGCCAAACACCTCCATCAACCCCATTCTCCCCCCACATCCCACGGGTGATGTCATTTGTGGGTCTCTGGTGCCAGCTCTACTCCCCACCACGCTGCGGCTCTCTCACGCATTATCCATTAGCAGCCCTGAGACACAGATCTGCCTCACTCCAGGTTACACCGCGCGGCAATGCCGGGGCGTGATTTTCTCTGCCCTTGCAATTGTGTGAGCTGCTTTATTAGCAAGAGGAAACCTTGAAAAACATCCAAGCTTTGCCTGTCTACTTCTACACCACCATGGGATGAAAACAAAAGGCACCAGACGGTTCTTCAGAACAGCCTCCATTTGAAAAGCCAGATTAAGAGAATTTGTTACCATCAAGATGGTACCAGGTGAGAAATTTCTCGAACGATTTCAGCTCCTCCCAAGTTGACTACGAATAGCCAAGGTTTCCATTTTATACATCTCTTAAAAAGAGCGATTGCATAACATCACAAAGTTAGGCGAAGACTCAGGCTCAGGACCCGACAAAAGAGGAAGATGGGTCCCAAATTGAATCAGTGATGCCATTTCCCATTTTGCTGGGGACAGCTCTAATTTGGATGCTTGTCCCAGTTTGTGTTGAAATTCAGACAGCATGATGTCTTGCAATTTGGAAGAGAGAGAGAAAGGGAAAGAGAGATTGCTTTCTCCAAGTACTGCTAGTCACATTTCTCAGGACATTAATCACAAATGTAATTTTT
>JALPQD010000021.1:4424692-4637244 GCA_023101885.1 Typhlomys cinereus
GGAAGGTCAAGGGGTCAGAGGCCCAGCCGCCGCAGAGTCAGCGGGCTGAGCAGGAGCCCCAGACCCAGCAGAGGGGCAGAGGGGCGCTGGCGCGAAGCCCAGGGCCTGCCGTGCTGAAATTGCAGAGGAAGGTCCCACGGCAGTGGGTACCCACGGATGCCACGCCTAAGTTAACGCCTGAGCCAGGGCATACGGAGGAGCACGCCTTGTTCAGCCAAGGTCGATATTTCCAATGCCGGCAGAAGCAGGTAGAGTCACACAGTAGTTCTCTCCCTCAGCGCACGCGGTTGGCTTCAGGCAGTACCAATTGCTTTGCTGCTTGGTGCAGGAGAAGCAGGCTTGCTCCACACCCAGAAGGGTAGCCAGCAGCACCGGCAGGAGGACCCTCATGCTGGAGGTAACGGGCATCTGCGTGCAGCTCTCGAACCTGACAAAGCCTGTCCTGCGGGCGGCGCGGCCTCGCGCTGCACCCCGGACCCCACGCGCGCAGATCCCGGCTGCCGGGAAGGCTCCCGGGCAGGCCCCGCGCCGCGGCTAGCCTCTGCCTGGCATTTTTGCCTGGGATCAGGGATCTGAACTCAGGTCCTTCTGCTTGTGAGACAGAGGCTTTAACCCCTGAGCCATGTCTCCAGTCCCTGGCCTCAAACTTTCTATGTAGCCAATTATGATCTTGAATTCCGGATTCTCCTGCCTCCTCCACATATCAAGTATTGGGATTTCATGTGTGTACCCCCAAGCTTGTTTTGAAATTTGAGTTAACTTTATATATAAACAGGTCATCAAGTATTATTATTACTATTATTTTTTGATTCCACGCTCAACCATTTTACAATGCAAAAACCATCTTAGCACAAGGCCCAAAATACGTGATGGGCTGCATGGAACTCACTGGTTGCAATTGCTTTTGAGTATTAGGAATTGGCCCCAGGGGTTCATGCTTGCTAGGTATCTTTACTGCCATTGAAATACATACATTTACCTTTTTTTCCCTTTTTATGTGTATGTATATATGGGGTATGTGCATGTATGCATGTGTGTTTTACACGTGGGTGGGTATACATGTGTGTGCAGGTGCATATGAATGCGCATGTGTGTGGAAGCCCAAAGTGATGCCGGGAATCATCCTGCTCTCAAATTAGACTTACAGCACAATTAGGACTGACGTTGCTGGCCTGAATGCTGTAGGGATTCCCAGGCTCTGCCTTCTAGGGCTGCAATAATACCAGGCTATCAGGCCACCTGACATGCTATGTGGGATCTGGGGATCTAAATTCCAGTCACTTTGCTTCTATGGCAAGAGCTTTAACCATTGAACCATCTGTCCAGCTACCCATCCCACCCCTATACACTGCTTTTTTTTAAGACATGATCTTACTAAGTAGCCCAAGCTGGCCTTGAACTCACTTTAAGGCCAGGTCCAAACAGGCCTTGAATTTTCTTTTCTTGTCTCAGCCTCCTGCGCAGTTGAGATACACAGGCTTGTACTAGGCTCCGTTTGCTGAATCTTGCATATTTATATCTATATTTTACCTCACCAGTCATTTACAATCCTCCTGTGTTCGCTATTGTGTGTTTCCTACATCGGGTCTCATGCAGCCCAGGCTAGCTTTGAATTGACATGTAGCCAGGGATGACCTCGAAATTGGTTGTCTTGCCCCAACTTCCTGTATTTACAGGCAAATGCCACCAAACAGGGGTCTGCATGCTTCTTGAAGTGAGGGTTGTAGCTGACATGAGTGGAGGTCAAGGACAGAGATCTGAATCTTCAATGTACCATTTACTTCCTGGGTGTCTTGGTGCCTCGTCCACAAAGCTCTAGCGACCATGCTCACTTCCTGTGTAGACCCTGATACATGTGCAGTATCGAAGGAATGGGAGATCTTCTAGCCAGAGCTTAGAAGGAATTCCCTAAGTGTCTGTTAAATGAATCAAAGCATAGCACATGACCTGCCATTAGAGCTACAAGCACATTTGATTTCTTCCGGGAAAGAGACAGAAGTACCCATTTACAAAGATGCATCCATCCCGCTCTCCAAGGTGCCCCAACTCCACAGCAAATTCAGCCAGAGATGATGAAGAAAAGCACACCCACGCTAAGAAGTCTGATTTATTTAATCCAACAGAGGGCAATGGTGCACCCCGAATCGTTGCTTGCATCTTGTAACTTTTCCGTGCCTCCAGAGGCCTTATCATCTCCATCTAGACAGATCTGATGATTATCTCGCTTGTCCCCTGTGAGTTTGTAAGGCAAGTAAACACTAACATTTCAGAGTCTAGCGCTTTGAAATACAGAACTGCTTAGATGGAAGAAAATTAGAAGATATCTTCTCCCACACGTTTTCTGAATTTTTTTTTATTATTTTTTTTCTTCCAAAGCAGGTCTCATTACATGGTCCAGACTGGCCTCATATTTGTAATCCCCCTGCCTCAGTCTCCAATAGGCTGGGTTATAGATGTGTGCTACCACCTCAGACTCTCATTTTGCCTCTGATATCAGGTGAAGCATCTCATGTTGAAACCTCTATTGTGTGGCTTTTTACTCCCTCACTCTTACAGCTCTGTGTTTGATATCTTTCTGCCTTAGTTGACTTTGGACATAAGTATAGGAAAGAACTCAAGGGTAAAAGGTGATCCTTGGAAATTCGTAAACATTGGACAAACAATGATCTCTCAATTCACTTGTTGGCCTCTGTTTAAATTTGTTTTTCTAGAGACACAAACTGATCTAATCTGGAAGAGTGTATGGGGCACAGAAAGGTTGGGCTCAACCAGGAGATCAAGTCTGGCCTTTCCACATTTTGAGTTCTCAAATATCATTTTTCCCCCTTTGGTCTCCAATAGAATTCCTATTACAGGATCCCTGCTTATCGGTTGGCAGGGTTGGAAATGTTAACCTTCCTGAAGAATGTTTAACAAGCCTTACATATTTCTTTACAGTGTCTGCTCTTGAATTAACGGGTAACTCATTCTCCGCAGCCTTTAAAACAGTGACCCATGAATCCCTTTCTAGTAAGATCTGACTTCTCTCCAGAGATTCAGGTCCGAGGCCAGGTGCAGAGGAGTGCGGTGCAAAGTGAATAGTGGGGGCAGCAATTACCAGGTCACATAAGGGCAGATCAAGACGAGGTACCTTGTACCTGGGAGTGAACCTCAGGGTCCTCTAAGATTAGCAAATTTGCGAACTCTGGTTTGTCTTAGACATCTAGACCTCCTGACTCAGACACTTGCTTCAGGTTCCCAGGAGAATAAACAGCCTTCTCTGGGGACAGGTGCTCTCTCTCCAGGGAACAGATAAAACATTTCTGGTTTACTGCAACCAATGAAAGCAAAGAGGAGCAAAAGACACCCCCCCCACCAAGCCATTTCTATCTAGGTGGCTGAGATTGCTGTCCCCTTTAAAAGCTTCTGTTTTAAGTGATTTTGTGCATAACATGGTATTCTTATTTTTCTCCTGTCCTCGGGTGACCCGTGAGTCTCCCCCTCCTATGCCCCAGGAAAGCACAAACCTATATCATGATGGGCAGGGGCGAACACATGGAATTAGAGGGGGCTCTCTGCTCCTTGTCTGAGAACAATGATTCTGCAGCCCTGACTTGGGGGTGCCAGTCCTAGGGACCACCAGGAAGTGGCATATGAATAGAAGCCACCAGGGCCCTCCTGCATCTCCCATCCATTCCTGTTCTGTGCGCAGGTGTGTTCCCCGAATAACAATTCATCTTCTCGCTGCTTTTTCTTTTCTGCAGAAAACCTCCAACAGAGCTGTCGCTGATGACAGGCCAGGAATGGACAGCTAGCTGCGTGGGGAGCGAGATGCTGAAGCGGCGGGCAGGTGCTGCCTTCTCCTCCCAGTCTGGCAGCACTTTATCCATTTCACCTCTCTACCAGGGCCTCTTCTGCAGACCCCCATCCTCACTGGCATTCAGGGTCCCCACCCCTCCCCTCCCCTGCGCACCAGCTGTAATCTTGTGATTTCTTCCTAATTTCCACATGGGAGCTATCTCCGCAGTCAGAAAGTACTTGGTGTTCAGGTTTGGAAGCAAATAAGTAGGCTGCTTTGCAGACTGGCAGACACGCTGAAGAGCCCCCTTAAATCCCTGATATCCGTACTTAATCAAATCCTGTTCTGCAGGTCCCTGTCTGTCATCATGGATTACGAGTCTGCATTGGTTCTCCAGGATTCGGGTCTCTTGTTTTAATTAGCTACTTTTTTCTTTTTTTGGTCCTGCTTAAGGCTGTTGGTTTTAGGGGAAGGAGTGAAAATGGGAGGAAGTAGAAGACAGGGAGAGACAAGTCAGGAGACTGTCCCCAAGCATGTCCCCTCCCCTCTTCTGCCTGTAACTTGGGTGAGACCCAAGACAAAGTCTCTTCTTCCTTCTGCCTGTTTATCGCCTTCCTCTTCTTTAATCCACTCAGCCTGGCTTATATAATCAAGTTTTTTTTTTTTTTTTTTTAGTTCAAGGCTTATCACATAAAATCTCATTCATCTTCAAACTTTATAGAAGGAAAAAATATCTTTTTCTTTAAATGTAACACACATGTTCAGTTAAAGTCAGACAAATCCCATTGGTTCTGAGAGGCGAAGCTTCTGGACCAGAGGGGAGACTCACGGCATGTGGTGGTGTCAGAATGACTCTCCTTCAAATTCCTGCTCTTGTGGCTTACTTGGTGCCAGGGATCGAATCTGAATTCTTCATGCCTCAGTTTCCCCTACAAGAATTCAGATGACAATTCTCACCCTATCACCTTGTAAGGAGGGAGGTGTGTGAGGAAGGGTCAGCTTAGCCCTGGTGTTTGCTGCATAGTGTCTTTTCCCCAAAGTATTTTGGCCTCTGGGTAATCTACCAACCTTTTTTTTTTGGTAGGAAAAAAAAACAAATGTCAAAACTGCTTTTAAAAAGTGTAAATCCATGAAGCATATGCTCTCTTCTCGTTTCAAGCCTCTGTTTTCTCCTCACTTCTCCTGGGCAGGCGCTAGCTTCTTTTTGGGGCCATGGATCCCACTGCAGTGTTATGGGAGATGCAATCATAGAGGGCAGAGAAACAAGACACTTGATTTGGTTTCCACAGTCTGCCATTTGCCCTGAGCAAGATCGCAGGAATTGAAACAGGAGACACCAGGACAGCAGAGTTGGGGAGAGCATCCCTGCTACCACCCAAATTTTATCAGGGCCTAGAAACACAAGCCACCCAAGAACAAGCTGCCATTTTGTGATATGTTCTGTCATGTGCCAAAGGCTTTACCAACCAGTATCCTGAGCAATCCCTCCCTTCCTAGGACTGGGAATCGAACCTTGGTCTTCGAGAAAGCTAGGCAAGCGCTCTACTACCAACCATATCCCCAGTCCAATCTTATGACTGACTATGGCTAACATCATACTTTCTCGGGTAGAGGTGGAAGTTAGAGATTGGTGCTGGCATGCCTGATGGCTGCTAAGGCCGTGTGCTGTGTGTTCTGTCCCTCCGTCTCTACCGGTGTTAGCGGAACCACAAGACGTACTGCTCTTGGTCCTGGGAACTGACTAGCTGAGAGTTCCTGAACCTTCCTGAGTAGCTGTCCATCAGCCAAGAAATGGACGACAGCAATTCTCGAGGACTCTCACTATCCGAGCCCGTGACTTCTTGGTCAAAGAGGCAAGAACTACAATAAACCCACTGACCTCAGATGAGCAATCATGTGCTCTAAGACAATTGCAGAAATGGGAACAATGTCAGTCCGTGCACTTGACAAACGGCAGCCCCTCCTCCTCCTCCATCTCTTCCTCCTCCTCCTTTCCCGCCCCAACTCTCTTTCTTTATAATATATTCAACCAAGTTCTCCTTGAAACATTAGTGACTTGCCAAGGGCATACTTGGAGAGTATCTGCTTTTAATCCTCCTACACTTTTGTACTCAAATGATACCAACAACAGCAACAAAACAAAACAAAATAAAACACAGAGAGACCCCTGGCAGCCCCACTGTGCTTTGAGGCTGACTGCGGATGGAGCAGACTCCGACTTTAAGGCAACAGTAAGCGAGTCTGATGCCTCTCAGGCTCCTTCTTGTTCCCTTCTTGTTCCCTTAAGCAGCAAGGACTGTCTACCGACACAGCGTGCACCTTGCTGGGAACAGCAAAGGGAGATGGAGCATTAAAAATCCCATCAGACGCCGAAGTCAGACAGGGGGCGTGGCCAGGGCAAGGAAGGTGCAGACAGACGGAATCACAACATCCAGGCTGCTGTTTTGCTTACTTGTTTCCACTTCTCATTTTCTATTCACATCACCGTTTCCCTTGGAACCCATCACTAGGGTTTTATGGTTCCTATGTTCTCTACTCCTTCTCTTCCCTTCTGTTCGCTTGGTGTTTCTTTTTATTGGTTCGGGCTCTGGAAGCTTGTCTTCTTTATCAGATGCTCCAAAGCCTCGCTGTCTTTTCACTCCACGGCCACGAGGACTGTGGCATTGTTCGCACACGCTGCAGACACACTCAGCGCCCCCTCTGTCCCTACAAACCTACCCGAATTCCAACTGAAGTCATTTACCTGCCTGTAGACCGTAATTCTACACCTGCAAAGCTAGTGGTGAGAACAGCCTACAGGACACCAGGTAAAGGGGCAAGAAAGTTATCAGCCAAAGAGGGGATATTAGTTGGGCGTGGTGGCGGCACACTTCTGCAATCCCTTGGGAGGCTGAGGCGGGTCACCCTGGGACATACAGTTCAGATCCTGTCTCAGAGAAACAGGAGACAAATTTCAAGAACAAAATTCTGCTCAACAAGTGAACAACTAGAGTTTTCTTGTTTTGGGAAACCCGCCCCTTTTTAAGTTGAGTTTAGTTCAACTAAAGCACATCTGTATTTGTTTTGTGTAATATGCGCCACCCTCTCAGTTGTTTTTAGATGCAAGGTCTCATGTATGCTTCAAACATGACGCATAGTCATGGCTGGCCTTGAACTCTTGACCCTCCTGCCTCTACTTCTCAAGCAGTGGAATTCCAAGTGTGACTTGCTACGCTCAGGTGGCTCTTTCTTTTTACATGCCAGTCTTGGTCAAGGAGGGTCCCAAATCCTGGCTTCTCAAGGTTGGAAGCAGTGTAGGAAGCTGGTAGGGTTTTCCCTGATTCAAAGCGATGCTAGGTAGTGAGGGGGCGGAAAGTGTCAGCTACATGCTTGGTAAGTTGGTTATATTGAACCAAAAGGTCTCTCCTTTCAGCCCAAATGCACCCCCAACACAGAAAAACAAAACAAAGTAAAACAAAACCACCCTAAATTCCAGATTCTTGTTTTGAATTTAGATGTCCCCTGGGTCCGTCATTTCACTCCTCGATTTCCTGGTCGTTTTCCTGAGGCCTCATTTCAGTCATCCTCTAGTCTCAAAATCTGTCACCTGACTTGACCTCAGTATGCAAGGCATGGGCTGAGCTGAGTCTCTGGAACAGCATGATTGAATTACTCTCTCTGTCTGCTAGCGTTTTGTAATTGTGTTATACGTTCCTGGCAGCTGTTCAGGAGGTAGAAAACTACAAGAGCTCAAGTATCTCCAGACAGGAAAATGGCCATACCAGACCTCCTTGCCTCTGCTGTGGACTTTGGGGAACCAGAGTGCAGACTTCATGTCCCTTCTGACTTCCATCTTGTTTCTTTTGGTTCCTCTGATCAACTGCTCAGTCAGCGACATTTTATGCGGCATGCATTTTGAAGTCTCCCCTCTACTTGTATCTCCTTTTCCTTCTCCTCCTCTTCCTCCTCCTGTGTGTATGTTCCTATGTATGTAAGTGTATGTGTGTGTATATGTGTGGAAGCCAGAGGTCAACTTCAGGTGTCATCCCTTAGGTGCTGTCTATCTCTGTATTTTTGAGACAGGGCGTCTTACCAACCTCTTTGCTGGACAGGCTGCAGGAGATCCAGGGATCCACTTATCTGCCTCTCCTGTGTTGGGATTACTAGCATGTACCACAGTACCTGGCTTTCAAAAGATTTATTAGGGCTGGAGAGTTTGGTTCGGGGGCTAAGCCTCTGCCTCATAAGCAGAAGGTCCTGAGTTTAGACTTTGGATCCCATGTTAAAGCATCAGACAGAAATGGCAATGGCCTGCACTTTGGCCCTGGAAGGCAGAACCTAGAAAACTGTAGAGCAAAGCGAAGAGGTAGAAGCATCCAGGGTGGTTCCTGAAATCACCTCTGGGTCTCCACAGGCACACACAGTGCCCCCTTGGACATATGGACACATACGCGCACACAAAAATAAGAACATTAAAAGGTTATAAAAGATGTATTACTATTATTGTGCATGGTGTGGTATGTGCGCTGTGCATGTGGAAGTCAGAAGGCGACTTTGTGGAGTCACTTCTCTCTTCCCATCCTTATATGGGTTTCAGGGTTTGAACTCAGGTCGTCAGACTTCTGTGGCAAATGCCTTTATCCACTGAGTCGTTTTGTCAACCCTGTCTTTTTTACATGGGTTCTGGGTTCCAAACTCAGGCCCCTTGTGCTTGTAAGGTGAGCATTTTTCCCACTGAGCTATCTTCCCAGCCCTAGGTAAATTCCATGTCTCTTTGGTCTTCATTGGGAGGTGGTGCAGATAAATATGAACGTGGACTTTGGAACCAGGTTCAAGCCCTGGCTCCTTCCTTTACCCGCTGTGTGATTGTTGTGTGTGACTGTCCATTTCTGAGGGTGGTCTCTTTACCCACAGCCTCCCTTCCACTGATATGAACCCACTGACCCACACTCTTGGAGCATCAAGAACACATGCGCACATTAAGCAGTTGCTTCGCCAATTCTTGCTTTGTCCTCTAGAGTCCTGTGAACAGTACAATTAAATGCCAAAAATCCAGCTGGGCCATGTCTGAGGCCCTTCCCAGCTATGTCGATGTCGTGCCCCCCTCCTCTCTCTTCCTCCAGAAATACACCATCACAGAGCCCAGCTCCTCCTTCAGGGTCACACTTGGGGAAATGCCAAGTGGCAGATGTTTATCTGCTTGCTTATGGTCCCCACGAGCGTTCTCAGTTGCCTGTCTCTGTCCTCTTCTCAAAGTCATGATGCTTTCTCTTGCTACACCTGGGACACAGCTGTAGCCGTGCAGCACCCTCTTTTCCTTGCGCCCCTCTTCTTTCTGCGACTCCTCTTCTTTCCATGCATCTTTTCTTTCTTGCGCCCCTCTTCTTCTTGTGCCCCTTCTCTCCCTGTGCCCCAGGCTGCCTGCTGGGAAGGGAGCCAAGTCTCCCTGTGCGGAAGCTTTCCAACACGTGCTTCCAATTCAGAACCTGTCAGTGCACAAGGTCACATGACCTCCCCATCCACTCAAGCCTCTCTTGTCATGTCAGGCCTTCAAGCAATCTCTCTCTCCATCATGTCTCTCAAAATTGACTTCAGAATTCCACCCACACAAAGCCAGTCAATGCCTTGGGAAGTGGCTTCTTGCTCTTCAGGCGTTCTCTGCATGTCTGTTTCTCCCTATCCTCTCCTGCCATTTATTCACACTGCTGTGTGTGGTGCTTACTACCCAAGAGACCCAGGCTCCAACCATCGCGAGGGCTGAAATCAATCCATTGTTCTAATTAAGCCATGGGTCCTGATATCATCCGGAGTCAGGAACAACAGTTTTCTTATATAAGCCAAGTCACCTGGCCTAACGTCACCTGCCTAACTTGTGGTCTACCCTGTCATATCCGGTGGTCTCACTCTCTCTTGTTCTTCTGGGAACCTCTATCCACCCACCCTTTGCCTGGGCACGTGAGCTGGAAAGCACATGGGCTTCAGGGTCACACAGCCGAAGTCAGTGGCTCCGCCGCTAGTTATCTGGGTGACGAGACATCAAGCAAGTTATTTAAACTCTTTGACTCTCAGTTCCGTCCCTCCCTTCTTCCTGACAGCATCTTGCTGTGTAGCCCAAACTGGTTTTCAACTCACGTCCTCCTGATTTTGCCTTCCAAGTGCTTGGATTAAAGGCATTTTAAAACTAGGGATCCGAAGTCAGAGAGCTGCCTGCTTGTAAGCCTGGAAACTTGGAAGCCCAAATGGTGGAGAGAACTGACTTCCAAAAGTTATCCTCTGGCCTCTACTTGGCATGCATCTGTTTTCTCTCTCTTGAATAAATAAAACACATCAAAACATAACTAACAACAAAAATAGAATAACACTAGTTATGGTGGTTCATGGCTGCAATCCGGCATCTGAGAGGCTGAGGCAGCAGGAATGTCATGAGTTTGAAGCCAGCCTGAGCTACCGACGGGCCCTAGGGAGCCTGGATTTCAGTATGAGGCTGTCTCAAAACACAATACAACAAAACAAAATAAATAAAGATAGAAACGGGGCTAATAGTGCCACCCTCGAGTGTTCTCAGGAAGAGCTGGAATGTCCATCTAAAGCATTTAGCAAGTTGCCAGACACACGGCAGATTCACAGCATCCTTAGCTATCATGATATGCCTGGTAATGAAATATTTGCATTTTCCCATTTTCCATTGGTTGAGAACAATTGAAATGTGCATGGCTCACAGGAGGTGCCCATGAGAAAACATGATGCTAGCCAAGCAAGGTTGCCAGGTAAGATACAGAACGGCCAGTTAAATTGCAATTTCAGATAAACCATTTTTCCCCCATTATGAAAACATCACTGATGTTTAACTTCCCCAAGGAAATGTCAAAGTGGAGCACTGGGGTGTGGCTGGGAAGGATGGTGGGGAGCCCTTTGCTCTTCTCTCCCTCTGTCATGGTTAGATGCTGGTATCGGCTTAGCAATTGAAAGCTCTGCAGTCTGGGCATAGTTGCAAGAAATTAGTAGTTGAGTTAACCACTGAGCAAGCCTGCAGGAGATTGTCTAATTGATGGGAAAGACCCAGCCCACGGTGGGCGGGATTAGTCCTTGGGCAGGTGAAAAATATGGAGGGAGCCCGTTAAAGAAGTGGCCTCTTTCAGTACATTTGTCCAGATGTGCTGGTCTGGCAACTGGGGATTGTCCCTCTCTCAGCGATCCTATAGATATGGTGTGGTCAGTTCCCTCAGCCCCTGGTGTTAGCCTGAGCTTTTCCTGCCAGGCTGGACAAAGAACAGTAAGCAGGAACTGTTAAGCCAAAATAAAACCCTTAGTTTCTTCAAGCCATTTGCTCATGAATTTATTGACAACATGCAGAGAAACTGCAATATCTGCTTGTGAACCCTGAGCAGAGAGAGTGCTAGAGTTCAGATCTACAGTCCTAGAAGAAGCCTAGAGATCACTTTTTAAAAAAAAAAAAAGTTCTTTTTTTTTTAAAAAAAAAAAAACCTTTATTTACTTTGTGTGTATGTGTGTGTGTGTAAGAGAGAGAGACAGAGAGACAGAGAGAGAGCACTGTGTGTCCCTGTGGAGGACCAAGTGTGACTTAAGGAATCATCCTCTCCCTACTGTTTGCTTGGCGATGGAATTTCCCAGGCTCCGCCCACCAGGACCGGAAGTACAAGCCACCACCATTTCCGCTCCGTGTTTTTATGTGGAACCTGGGACCCGAACTCAGAACCTTCTGTTTGTAAAAACTGAGTGTTAACCCCTGAGCCATCTTTCCAACCCTAGAGATCACTTTTTAATTGTTGGTTCTGTGCTGGGGATGGAACCCAGGGACGGGGCAACCAGGCGCATGCTCCGCCCCAGCCACGCCCCCCAGGCTGCAGTTTCTCCCCCAGCATGTGGTTTACATTCTGAGGTTCTCATTCAAGCTTCCACTGAGCCACGAGAAGCCGTACCTGCCCTTTTCCCCACCTTGCGTGAGTTGCTACTTTTGACAGTGGGTGGGTCAAAGTCACGCTTCAGGCATCATGCGTTTTTGATCGGCGTGTTCTGTGTTGTTGGAACCCCTGCTCCCCCACGCTTGAGGCAAAGCAGGTGTCCTCAGAGCCCCCTTACGGATTCTGAAGCTTCTCTGATGATTATCCTGGCATTTCACATCGTGGTTCTCTGATTCGCCATCCACTTTCTCCCTATTGCTTGTCAGTCTCCCCCCTCCCCTCCGTGCTTGGCATTTGCACCATAGTACAGAATTCCTGGGCACCGGCCCCAGGAAGTGATTATGATTAGCAAACCCATCATGTAGCCTCCAGGCTGGCATTTGCTGGTGTCACCCATGTGTGCCCGCCCGATGACAAATAACTCTTGAGTCGGCTGATGATGCCTCACCCCCTTTTGATGTGATTTGTGCCTTCCTAGAACCTCGCTTCTTCCTGGAACCATTTTAGAGGAAGTTACTAAACCACCAACAGTACCAAATGTGGTTCTGGTCTTTTCTTCATGATCTTCTCCTTTCTGTACTGTCTCATTTCAAATTTCCCATCACTGACCTCTTCCCCAGACCTTTCTCCTCATTTCTCTCTGCCAGGTTACTTTCACATTTTTGGCTGCTTGACTTCATTGGGCTTTCACTTGCCTTCTCTCTTGGGGGCATCTATCTTCCTCCTCCTCTATATTTTTGTTTTGGCAGGAGAAGCTTAACGCAGACTCTCACTGTATAGCCCAGGCAAGCCTGGAACTTACTATGTAGCCCAAGCTACCCTTGAACTTGCAACCCTCTTGCCGCTGCCTCCCAAGTGCTGATATTATAGACCATGCTGAGCATTTACTCTCCCAAGCCTCGCTCTGTGCCAGGCACTGTACTGAGCATGGAGACCCACGGTAAACTAGATCATGGGTGGTTCACAGCTTTGAAAGAACATACAAGTCAACCAAAGAAGTAGATCATGGGACAAAGGAGACAAATCACAGGTGGTCTAGGAGCCCTAACGACAGGCTTCCCTAATTAAGTAGCCATTGAATCTGGTCTTGCAAACACATAGCAGGCAAAGGAGTGCGCGCAGCACATATGACGCACGCAGGGAGACTGATGTGTTCAAAGAGGAGGTGGGGGACCCAATTTTCTCATTATAGTCCTTGTACAGTGGCAGGTGATGGGGTAGGTGACCCGATAGAGGCAGGTCAGGACAATTTCATCTACTGTGTCACTTAGAGGCTGTTTGGTCTGGTGGTATTGTGGAGTTTGGGAAGGAGGAGGGGATTGGAGTTTCTAACTACTGCAGTCGCCTCGGCTAGATGTGACAGCAAGGGGACACCATGTCCTTTTTCTAACATTGAACCTTTGCATATGCTTCCTGTGTTGTATGGGGGGGGTAATATGCATGGTGTATATGCATGTGTGGGTGCATACTATGTGTATGTTTGCAGAGACCAGAGGAACGCATTGGGCATCATTTCTGTCACTCTCTGCCTTATTCCTCTTGGACAAGGTCTCTCATTGAATCTGAAGCTATTGAATCTTTTCTTCCCTTGCACAGTGCTAGGGTTATAGGTATGTGTGGCCACCCCTGACTTTTCATAAGGTGGGTGCTAGCCTCTGAACTCAGGCCCTCATGCTTATAAAGCAAGCATTCTCACCCACCAGCCCCTGCACATGTGTTTACTGCTAGAAGAAGCATTTTAGACAGCTTGTCTCATTAATGTTTGCAAAGAATCGAAGACATGTGATTGCTGTCACTACCTGTCTCCCGCCAAAGAATCCGAAAAACAAGAATTATTGTTCTGTCCATTGGACAGGTGAAGAAACTAAGGTTCAAAGAGGCGAGAGGATTGTCTGAGTTCACATGCATCAAAAAAACAATAGTGGATCCAGGATTCAATCAGCCTGCACGCTTTACCCTGTAGCCTCCTTCATCTTTATTTGAGAGAATCGCTGTGAATTATTGACCAGCAGGAAATGGCTAACAGGCAGAGAAGAACCTAGAGTGGCACCGTTCGATAGAACGAGAATGCAAAGCACAACGGCAAGCTGCATGTGTGATTTCAAATATTCTGACGGCACATTAAAAAGCAAGTGAAAATTATCTCTAAGAATTTATTTTATTTTACTCTATATAACCAAAAATATCATTGTTCTGATGTGAAATCAATATAAAACATGACGGAGATATTTGCATCCCCCCCCCAGCTTTTGAAACCTGGTGTGCATTTTACACGGATGACACATCTTGGCTTGGACTAGCTGCATTAGTAATACTGGGGCCTTGGGAAGATGGCTCAGTGGTTGTCAGGGAAGCAAAAGGAACAGAGTTTGGATCTCAAATGCACTTAAAGGGTGTGGCAGCCTGTCTGTAGTTCCAGCCGTGGAAGGTAGAACCTGGGAATCCCCAGTTTCTGACTAGCCACATGGAACTATGAATGAGCTCTAGGTTTCATTAGTAACCTTGTCTGGAAGAATAAGGAAGAAGAATGATCAAGGATGATTCCTGATATCACCCTTGGCCTATACACACACACACACACACACACACACACACACACACACACACCATATACTTGCAAATAGAGTAAAGAACAGGAATGCTGTGGCCTGCTCAGTTTAGCATGACCCAGATTTTCAATGGTGACTTTGGTAGACAGCCCTAGCACTTCCTGCAAACAGGGAGCCTCGGGAGAGGAAGTGATCTGGGAGGGGTCTGAAATGCAGAGAGACGTCTAGACAAGCACTGGACATGTGTGTGCAGTTCAAGAAAAAGAACAGTCTGTGTAGAGAGAGAAATGTGGGGGACTCTTCAAGCATGTCTAGATGCTTGTTAAAACCCTGAGTAAGAACGAACCATGCAAAGGACTCACGGAAGGGATTGCGGGAAGGACAGGCTGCTCCACTCGGCCAGTGGTGCAGCTTGGTTGCAGCAGCAGCTAAGGCATTACCTGGGACGGTATAATGGTTAGTTAGTTAGTTAGATCTGGAGACCCTCCTGAGAACTAGATTAAGGCTGGCCTTGGGGTATATACCTCTAGGGGATTGTCCTGATTGCATAGATGTGGGAAGCCCCACCCACTGTAGGTAAGACCATCCCCCACACGTGGGTTCTACAACTCCGTGTGGAGAACTGAGAAAGCAGCCACGCATGCAAGCAACCATGCATGCATCCGCTTAGCTTTCTGCTTTGGGATGTGGATGTAATATCACCCGTTCCTTGGGCTCCTGTTCCTGTGTGTGCCTCCCCTGCCACAATAGACTGCATGTAAGAGTCCTTTCTTCTCCCAAGTTGCTTGGATCAGGTATTTTGTTACAGCAACACGAAATGAACCGAAAACAGACAGATACAAAGGGAGTTTGGGACGGAAGGCGAGCATGCACAGGTTCACTCATGCGCAGGTAAAGGCTGGTGGTGATGGGGGGTGGGGAGTAGATGACCTTCTCTACTAGGATGTCGTAGAGGGTCTCTTGGCCCATTTTGTTCTCTTTCTTCGATGCCCACAGCAAAGGGAGTCCTTGTTTTTAATCTCTGACTGCTCACAACAATCCACATGTGAAAAGGGTTGGAAGAGACAAGTAAAATATAAAGTATTTGTCCAACTGGGCACTGAAGCCAACACCAGCATTGTTATTCCTAGTTGCCAGTTCCACTCCTCCCTTCTGTCTCTCGTGAAGCTTTTATTTCGAAATAACCGTTGATCCGCCAAGAGTTGCCAATAGAGTAGAGAAGCCCCCTGTGGTAGTGCTTCCTCTGGTGGTCTGAATGTGAATTTTCCTGGTCCCCCAGGCTCCTGTGTTTGAACCCCTAGCCCCAAGTTGGTGGTGCTATTTCCGAAGGATGTTGGAACCTTTAGGAGGTGGAGCCTTACTGGAGGAAGTGGCTCGTGGGGACTGGGCTTCTCCCCACTTCCTGTTAGCTTTTCTCCCCTCTGACTGCAGTGAGATGTGACCAGCCACTTCCCATGTCTGCCACCACGCTTTCCCTGCCACGACAGGCTGTGTCGCCTGAGATTCTAAGCCAAAATCACCCTTTCTCCCTTCAGTTTCTTCTTGTCGATTGTTTGGCCACAGTGACCAGAAAAGTAAAACATCTTCCTGTCCTTTGCCACTTGACATCTACCAATAGGGACATCCCCCCCCCCCAGTACAGGGTCGAAACTGGGAAGCTGACAGTGATCCAGAACCTTCCACTGGGCTGCCGCCTGTTGGCTCATTCCTTCCGACCGGCAGCACCCATAGTGAAGAGGCGCAGCGTGATGGTAACATATATGGCTCAGTAGGTCAAGAGCTTCATGTGCTCAGAAGGGCTCCCCGTGACGAAATGAAGGCTATCACTAAGTTAAATGCCTCTTCAACCCTTGGGCCAGAGATCCTTCCTGGGACCACTGATCATTTGTGCCAACGTTTCACATTTCGTCCTACCTTTCCACGGTCTGCTTGGCTTTCTCTCATCATGGAAGCCACCTAAGATGAACAGACTGCTCTGTTCCCAGCAGCGGTGACAAGCACTGAGACAAGAAGGAAAAGCGATGAGTCCATTGTGTTTCTCAACCACCCAGGTCTTGCCAACTCCAGAACTCAATTGAGACCTTGCGATGGCCACTTCATGCACACAGCCAGCAGGTTAGGAGAGTGATTCCATCCAACACGAAAGAGGAGAGACCTCCAGAGTTGCTCAGAGCCCCCGACACAGCAGGCTCCCACAGAAATGTCACGGGGAGACCCAGACTTGCTCCCAGTGGGTTATGTTCCTCAAAAGCCAAGACAGAACATTGAAGTCTGTTTGCACAAGGAAACAAGCGCCAACGAGAGAAAATTATGCCAACTTGAAGGGAACAGTTACTGTCCATCAACAGGGTTCAGCCAAGGCCAAGAAGCCACTTGTTAACAGAGAGAGCGTTCCTTGTATTTCCACTCCAACTGGTAATTTGCTTACGGGTAAATATAGAACAACTTCTTTTTCCCTTGGAGACAAATGAGCTCTGGTTCTTGAAAACCGATATATCTGACAAGAAATAGACACAGAAAAGAAGAAAAAAAGAACCAACAAACCAGGTGTTCTGTCCATCAAGGTTTGAAATGCAAAGACAATAATATTGCAAGTGATTGGGAGGGAGGGGTTGCCCTGGGCAGTACCGATCAAAGGCAAGGCAAAGAGCTGAGGCAGGGGGCTGGCTGTGAATGGCCAGGTACCTTCAGCAGAGTGAACCCTGTCAATGACACTCTTTAGACCTGAGCTCCTGATTTATTTGATGTGCCTCTAACCTTCCCACCATCGTCCTAACATGGCGAATTGACCAAATTCAGAAAGCTAGACCAGAGACAGATCGATTTCCAAGGCGGAGGACAAGCTTTCAACCTAACAGGACAGCCCCAGAGACGGGATCTCCTTGCTCTGTTAGTGAGACCCATCGCAGAGGGTCCTTGGCTGTCAGGGAATGGGACAGAAGAGCATGCGTGTGACAGAGGTAAGGAAAAGCTGAGATCAACTTATCTGTGGTCCAGTAGTCAAAGGTGAGAGAAAAAGGTCACGCCTTTGCTCAACTGGTGCTACGGCCACAGGGTCTCGTGTGGGTTGCTGACGTCCTTCATAACAATGCCGTGGGGGCCTTCGCGTCTGACCCCGGCCATTTGTTCGGGGAAGAAGAGACAAGGTCTGCATTTTGAAATCTGTGAAATCTGAGTCAGCCAGGCTAACAACAGGAACACCCCCAGATGTGGCAGAAATACCAGCTGCTGGAACCTGAGAAACTCCGCCCGAATCTAATCGCCCTCAGAGGACCGTTTCCACCAGGGGCTTCCAACCTCACCTGTAGACATTACAGAAGTCCCACAAGGCAGCGGTGGGATAAACCCGAGCAGACTGGGGGGACAGGTACACCCATGGTGGTAGAGAGAGCTGAGGGCGCAGCAAGGTTATATAGATTCCTCCGCCTTTGCTTGGAAGTGCCAGAAGCCAGGTGAGGGTGCAAGGCTGTGTGGCGGGCGAGACAGAATAAAAATGTACTCAACGAGGAGGAAAAAGAAAAAGAAAAGGCCCCTTCTGGGAAAAACATTTTAGCGCCAAATTCTCCACTGTGCATTCCACCTCCGGAAGCTGGTGACAGCCTTTGCTAAGCCCGGAGTGACAATTTGGCCAGAGCCAGGCAGCGGGTGGCAGCGTCTCCCTTCCCCATTCCAGTCATGATAAATATATTTATACTCACTTGATTATGTCAGCCAGACAATGCTCCCCTAATTGGCCGTGATCAGGGTTCCAGAATTGCTTGGGTGAACCTGCTGTCTCTCTATCAGGCGGAGCCATAAGGGGCCGCTAATGCGGTCTCCATTAACAATTTCCAGTGGAATAAAAAGCAGTCCCCCGACTCATGCTTGCATGGCAATGAATTTTCCAAGCAGCTCCTGAGAACCAGCCTGTGAGGAACTCACAAGAGCCTGCCCAGCACAGAATGTTTGATTGACCTTCCAACTGGGGTCCTGGGGAGGTGGGGGGGGAGGGACAGAGCCACTTCCTTTGCTGGTGGTGCTTTTGTTGTTTTGTGATTCTTTTTCTTTTTCTCCTCCTTTTACTGGAGCTCCCTGTCATTTTGGGTTCTTAGTAAATTCCAGGGACATCTGGCACCATCGACTGCATTTGCTAGCTCTGGTATTTGTAGATAGGCGCAAACTCTCCGCTGCGTGTGCATGTTCACGCTCCACATATATAATTTATGCATGCATAATTTGCAACTTGAGTTGCCTAGGTTTATTTTGACATTTAAGTGTAACTTCGTGGTGCTGATCATAGGTAATTGCTCGATAAATATTTATGAAATGAATGAAGGCACCAAGAAGGCACAAACAGGGTGGCTATCAGTCATTCATTCGTTCATCAGACATTTGAATGCCTAGAAGGCACCAAGTGCTGGGCTAGATACTGAGTTTCAAATCATGCATACCCACAACCCCTCTTCAGGGAGTTTACCAACAAGGCATGAGAGATAGATACAAAAATAGGCAATTATTGTTATTAATTTTCATTATTATGGAGACATGACACAAGAACTCGTGTTTGGAGTTTAGCACTTGGATGCTTGAAGTAGGAGGCTTGTGAATTCAAGGTCAGTCTAGGGGGCTAGATAGTGAGAGCCTGACTCAAAAATCCAAATAAAACAGCAGCACAACCCTTGGAGGCAGAGGCAGGAGGATCGGGAGTTCAAGCTTCGCGGTGAGGTTGAGGCCTGGGCTACACAGTGCAGCCCGGTCTCCAACAATGGCAACGGTGAGAGACATCGTGGAGACGCGGCTACAGCCTTATGCAGTGCCGCATGCAACTCCAGTGAGGGAGCCCCGGGCTGACTAATGAAGGGGTTGACACCACAGAGGGTCCCCGAGAGGTAGTGAGGCCCACACTGGGGACATCAAGTGGGGACAGCACAATTGCTGCTGGGGCATAAGAAACAGCAGTGTATTCTGGGAAAGCAGCAAGGAAGAGAGTCATGGGTGTGTGGTGGGGGATTCCAGCCAGCCCATCGCCTGGAGGATCTTGGAGTAGCACATGCAACTCCTTTGGCCAAAACCTGGATTCTGCCAGAGTCTGAACGTGCCCCTTGAGGGAGGATTTGGAACCTCTCAAAAGCACTGGTTGAAATGCTTACAAGTAAGGAGGCCCAAGGTCAGGCTTGGGGTCAGTCATAGGTGTTGTGCATCTGAGCACAGGCGGGCTTCTCGGTCAGTTAGTAGAGACGGTGAACTGCAGGATTCCAAGATTTCTTAAGGAAAAGGGAGCCTTTATCGTCTCTGTGGCCTAAATCCTTTGAGGTCTGTGTATAACTCACACCTGGGCCTGGGCTATGTAAGAAAATGAACTCTAAGCAATACTAGTCCCAGGCAACTCAGGGTGAAGAGGCAGATGGTGTGTGTGTGTGTGTGTGTGTGTGTGTGTGTGTGAGTGTATGTGTGTGTGTGCATGTCTGTGGAAGACAGAAGATGACTTTGACTTCTCAGGAGCTGTTCAGCTCTACTTATTTATTTGTTAACAATGGTCTTTACCAGTCCTGTAATCAGAGTAAACTAATCTGATTGGTTAGAGATCCCCAAGGTTTCATGCACCTGTCTCTACCTCTTCAGGGCTCAAATTCCAAGCACCTGCCACTGCGCCCAGCACTTGTATGTGGGCTCTAGAGATCAAACTCGGACCCTTGTGTTAGTACAGCAGGAACTTTACTGACCGAGTGCCATAGGTGGGCACAGGTGCCAACTTGACAGTTGGGGTTTTGAGCTCTGGGCACGTTTGTAGAGAATTAGTGGTTGAGTTAGGCCCAGGGCGAACCTGAAGGAGACTGTCTAGTGGATGGGGCAGACCCAGCCCATGGTGGGTGGGACTAGGCCCCAACCAGGTGAATAAAATACAGAGGACTGGTTGAGGAAGTCAGCATCCTTTTGTATGTGGGGTCGGCAGGCCCAAAGCCTGCTCTCTGGATGATATGTTAGCATCTGAAACGGGCTGTAGCTAGGGGCTCCTCTCCTGGAGGGTTGAGTTTGCTTCTTGTCTGCAAGACAATGGCAGGCCTAACTCCTCCCCTCGGGAGTAGAGATCACCTCCAGTTCTGTTCTTGGATCACTTTTGTTTCCCTTAGAAACGGGCTGGGCTGTTCTTCTCCCAACAGTTCCTTCCTGCTTATCTGAGATATACTTACGCGTGGACCAGGTAACTCTGTTTTGAGGCATACATGTGCCATGCCTGTTTACCTGGCGACTTCAAGTCTGGTCCCACAGCAAGCAGATGTCACTCCTGCCTTTTCTCTGTTAACTGGAATGTATACGTTTTACATAATCCTGTAAAGAATTTGGTCCTGCTCTTCTTTGATGTTTTCCTAATTTGGCCCTGCTCCTTGATTGTTTTCCTATAGATACCCATGTACGCTACAATAAAGTCGGCTTGGATGTTGGAGGACATCCTAGGCTCCCTCTGACCCAATGCCTGATCAATTCCTGCAGCTCCCACTTCTGTTTCCTGCACGTAAGTCTGGGTTGACGCTGGTTCGTGGGCCCGGACATTTGTACACTTGGCCAGACATGCTGGTCTGGCAAGTAAGGATCCTTCTCTCAGCCATTACCCAGAGATGGTGTGGCCAGTTCCCTCGGCCTTGTGTTGGCGTGAGCTCTCCTGTCAAGCTGGACTGAGAACTGTAACCAGATAATCGGAAGAGACAATAAACCCCTTGTTCCCTTAAGCTGTTTGATGGTCATTTATCAGCAACCACGAAGGCGAACTACAGCACTGAGCTATTTCTTCAGCCCCACATAGCCCCCCCCAAAAAAAATTTTATATGAATCTTTAAGAAATATCCTAGGAGTGTACCCTATGGTAGAAACACACTACTGTCTTCAGCCTGGATCAAGATCTCAAGTCAAGACCCCTACCACCACCAATTTATAGCTAAATTCAGCTGGATTCAGTGTCTCTAAACCATCGATCAGTTTATATCTATTCTATGAAAACCACTTTACTGATAGAACAAAGTTCGATGTCCTTAGGGTGACATTCTAGTTTATCTTTAGTCTATCCCCAATCCTGCCTACCATGAACTCCACTCAGCCAGCTGGAAATAAATGGTATTGGTGAATGTTCTACCGCCCTGTCTTTTCTCATTCCAGTGCCTTAGCTAAAGGTCTGGCTCAGATCTAAGCCCATCTTCTTAGGACTGCTGCCTGTAGCCTATCCTTTTCTGACCCCTGCCCAGCCCTTCCGTGTTGTTCATTAGCGACTGTTAATTCCATTTTGTGCCTCCTGTTTTGCATCTCTAGCTGATGTGTAAGTCCCCGAGGATTGGGACCAAACAAAACCCTTCTTCATAGTCAGGAGGACCCTGCACAGGGACCCACTTTAGGTAGTCAGCAATGATGGCTTCCTACACTGTTACCTCTGTACAATCCATTATTACGATTATCATTTCCTTATCAACTTCATGTTGCAGCCTGTAGCAGTTAAAGACCGGTGTCAACTTGACAACTGAGAACTGAGTCTTTGACAACCTGTGAGAAATTGTTGGCTTGAGACAGGCCTTTGTGCAAGCCCGGAAGAGATTATCTAATTCATGTGGGAAGACCCAGCCTATAGTGGATGGGCTAATTATCCCCTGGGCAGGTAGATAAGGCAGAAAGAGACCTGTTTGGCAGTTTGGCAGACTGACCAGCTAGAAGGTATGCCCCTCTGATGGCTTCGCCTTTCGATATGATGTGGCCAGTGTCCTGGCTCCGGGTGCTGGTAATTACCTTCTGCCATAACAGACTTGAAGCGGTCAGCATGAATAAAATCCCCTTGGTCCTCTAGGGTTGGGTCAGGAATCCTGTTGGCAACTAAAAATACAAGTAAGACATGGCCCAAAGGAACAACAGAGAGAGGATCTTGGTGTGACCATTTTGGGACAGCTACTCTATGAATAGAGTCAGTGACACTATTTTAAACACATTTTTGCTATTTCACAAATCAAAACAAGCACAGGTGTGCTCCTGAGAAGGGAGGGGTAAAGGTGAGGGATGGGGGAAATCGCTTGCAGAGTTTGAAGGGAGGATGACCCAACACTTTGGTCCCATAGTAGAAATGGTTTCGTGTCACATGACTGGAGAGAAACCCGAGGGACTTACTGCATTTCTGGCTCTAGTGTCGAATTCTCGGGGCCCGTGTGGTGGTGAGCACATGGGATTTTTTTCACAGAGGGACTGACATTAAATCAATAAGGAAAAAATCACCATTTCCTTACTGATCCAAAGGTATTTAAGGAAGCCGGGTTCTGCCAAGACGCACAACTGTGTGGAATTTGTAGCTGGGCGGTTAAAACCCATGGAAGCTGGCAGCTGAGATTTTTTTTTCCCAGAAGTAAAATTGTGAGGGAGAAAAACAGCTCTTAAACGTCAGTTCTGTTTATTTGTGTGTGAAAACCCGTCTTAAACTTAGGTTTATATGTTATCATTGTTGTTTTCTCTTTCTTTTACCTCATTAGCAGAATCAAATGACTGTTTCTTTTCAACTGCAGTGGAAATCCATCTGTTTACTCAACAAATATCAAGTCTTGGGAGTCAGACAGGGTTTGAGACCCGTGCTGTGGGGATGCGCACACCTGGTATCTTAGCACATGGGAAGGAGAGCTCTATTGGAAGATAGAATCTGAGGTCAGCCTGGGCTACTGAACAAGACCCTCTGTGTCCACTCTGTTCTTTCAGACAGAGTCTCATGTAGCCCAGGCTAGCCTAAAACTTGCTATGGAACCCAGGATGACCCCTTAATTATTTGATCTTCATGCCTCCACCTCTGGAGTGCTAGGATTTCTGGCATATGCCACCATGCCTGACTCAATGCCACTCTAGGGATCCAGCCCAGGGTCTGCTGCATGTTGGGAAAGCCCTTTACCAACTGAACTACATCTCTAGCTTGAAATTGTCTTAAAGGAAAATCACCTGAAATATCCTTATGGTTTTAACTGCTGGGGTGCTGACGGGGACGAAAGAGACGAAGTCTCTGACCTGAAGTAACTTACGTTCTCGAACATGTGTGTATCATAAAGAATATAGACAGATATAGTGTAGATAGCAAAAATACTGCTGAGATCTTGCGGTATTTGAAAACTTAATGCCAGAAACTTAAACAGACGGCCTGCGAGAATTATCTTAGCTCATCTGAATCACGTATAGGAAAGGGTAGTTTCAAAGGAAGAAGTACATGTCCTGTTCTTTGCATGTGACATTAGCCTTCCTTCTTGGTCTTTAGCAGGAGACGTGTCTCTGAGGTGCATCTCCAGGAGATGGGTTTTTGCCAACTTCTGTCATTCCCTGTCATGGAACCATATGGGGGTTGCCTCCCCCTCCCCTTCTTCTCCCCTCTCCAAATCTCTTCTAGATTCCTTTCTCTTTCCTTTCCCTTTCTCTGATTTGACACTCAACTCTAACAGATTCCTAAGCTCTGTGTGCGCGTGTGTGTGTTCACATAGTGCGTGTGCACATCCATGTGCATGTGCATGTGTGGGGGAAGGTCAGTCATCCTCAGGTGCTAGTCCTCAGGCTGTATGTATTTTGTTCAATGAGAGGGGGTCGCTCACTGGCCTGAGCGCTCACTGAGTATATTAGGCTGGTGCCCAGCAAGCTCTAGGGATCTTTCTGTCTCTGTACCCCCAATAATGGGATACTTACATGGACTACCATGTTCAATTTTTTTATGTGGGTTCTGGGAATCAAACTTTGGTCTTCATCTTCGTGCTTGAATAGCAACCACTTAACCACTTTAGTAATTTAGCTCTCTCCTCAGCCTTTTTTTTTTTTTTTTTTTTTTACTAGAAATTGCCATGTAGTCCAAGCTAACCAACCTGAAACTTACCAGGCTGCCCCTCCCCCCTTTAAAAAATTTATTTATGTGTGTGTGTGTGTGAGAGAGAGAGAGAGAGAGAGAGACAGAGACAGACAGAGAGACAGAGAGAACATCCTAGAGCCTGTAGCACGTGGGGATGGGAGTGGAGAAAGGATCAGAGAACAGCTTTTGGAAGTCAGACCTCTCCTTGAATCATGTGGGTCTCCAGGGATCAAACTCAGGTCACCAAGTTGGACGAACTCTCTTCCTTGAGCTCTTAGTCTTCCAGCCTGGCCTGTCTGTGAGATTATCTTAGTTCTTATATCACATATAAGAATTAAATCATAGTGGCTCATGGGTAAATACTGCCTCCCTCCCTCCCTTCCTCCTTTTCTTCCTCCCTCTCTCTTTCTCTTCTTTCTTTTCCTTTCTTTCTTTCAGAGTCTCAACCTCAGCTCCCACATTTTCTTTTAATACTTTAAATCAATGCTCTTCTTCCCATCCTGCTCTCCTGGGGCTGGCTTAATTATTCTCTGCATGGCCTTCCCACTTCTCCATGACTCTAGGCTCACCCTTAAAAGTGACTTCTGTGTCCTTAATTCATGACATCCTTCACATAGCTCAACTGCCTCTCCTCTGCTTATGAGAGCTTTGATGCCCACGCCCTTCTGCTCTGAGGGAATTCTGCCTTCTCCCCCCTTCCCTTTCAATCATAGTCTAATGGGACGGCACCTGTCCTGGTTTGTGTCTTATTTCATATTCCATTGTTGTAACAATATACATCCCAAATGATTTGGGAGGTTAAGGGGGGGGTCCTTTAGTTTTTGATTCTCTCAGTTACAGTCCCTTATGATGACAGAAGAGTTGATACCAACATCAGGAGCCAAGGGATTAGCCATATCATGTCTACAGGAAGAAACGTGAGACTGGCACTTTCTAGTTTGCCAATCAGCGAAAGCCATCCAATTCTCTCTTCATCTTATCTACCTGCCAGGAAATGGCCCCACCAATGAGCCAGATCTTCCCACATCACCTAAACAATCTCCCCTGGGCTTGCCTTAACTAAATAACTCTTCATAGGGATGCTCAAAGGCTCAGTTCTCAAATTGACCCCTGTATCCAACTGTCACAGCTTATTCATGTGTTCCCCGTCCAGGCTGTAAGCTCCCTGAGTAGAAGGTATCTTTTTTGTGGTATTAGAGTATAGCACAGTGCCTGGTACACAGCAGGTCCTCAATACATGTTGAATTTATGAATCACCAGTCTATATATGTGACAATCAGGTGGCTTTAGCAGTGGGACAATGACCAGTAAAGATGTAAAGAATATAACTTCGTTCTTAAGAATGGTGAATTCTTGTTCTAAGGGGTCCAAAAAAAGGAACGGTGAGTTCAGAGATGGTAAGGAATTTCAAAGCCTATTTTCCTCGATAGTGTTTCTGTGTGTACAGAGTCCAGAGATGGTTGAGAAATTCGAGCAAATGATGAAAGCACATAAAAACAGACCCATTAAGTAATCTGGCTCATTTGTCGTAGGAGAAAAGCTGGAAGAAACTTAATAATGGTTTTTAATGAAAGGGAAGATTGTGCTCCAAGGACTGCTAACTGTCTCTGGGATGACAACACCGAAGGGCCGAGATTACAGTGTGTCCAAGATTAAAGCTAAAAATAAAATAGCGGGCCCAGGACACGGCGCAGCAGGTAGAGGTGCTTGCACACAAATCTGGCAGCCCAAGTTCAATTCCCAGACGCTCGCATGATGGAAGGGGGAAGCTGACTTCTAAAAGTTGTCCTATGACGTACACATGCTCACTTCCTTCCTGTTGAGAAGTAGGGAAGCACTTCGAGTTACTATTCTTAATAACTCTCATGAGGTTAAGCACCCAGAGCGGTACTAGTACTAAGTGCCCAGCTCAGGTACTGGCACTAAGTGCTTTCTCTGTTAGATCATCTAATCGTCACAGTGAACTCATGACACTTCAGATTCATTTTTATTATGCTCATTTTATAGGCAAGGAAACAGATTTTTAGGATGGCAAAGTAGCTTACCCAGCTCGTGCAGCTGGTAAATTGTGGAGGCAGAACTGTGACCTCATCTAACTAGCTCCTATGTCCTTACTGGTCCCCGATGAACTCTTTTCCTTGACATGGCCCTCCAACGGTGGAGATCAAAGCTCAACAAGTCCACTAGTCAAAGATTTTTTTTTTTTTCCTTGAGACAGATTCTTACCATGTAATCCAGGCTGACCTTAAACATGCTATGTAGACCAGGTTGGCTTCAAACTCAAGACACTGCTGCTTGAGTCTAAAATTAGGTGAGAAAACTTTGGGCATACTAATATGCGTCATTGCTAGGGCAACTTTGTTGTGGCATTTATTTCGCGCATGCGTGCGTGTGCGCGCGCGCGTGTATCTATGGGCATAAACAAGCTTTTCTATTTTTTCAAATAAATGGAAATGATTCTGGGTTACCCAGGCTGGTTTCGAATTCCAGGGCTTATGCAACCTTGCTGCTGCTGCAGCCTCCTGAACAATAGGAGGTGCACACCATGCTGCAAGGTACACCATGGCGCCCTATTCCGTCTTCTATTCTTCATCCCGGCGAGCGGACTACTAGTTCTTGTCTTTCTAATGAGACAGAAAGCTGTTTTTGTTTGTTTGCTTGCTTGCTTTGGGTTGTCAGGGCGCGTGTAGTTTTAGCATCCGCATGCGTGCATGTGTATTTATAAGACCTGACATCAATCAAGTCCTATTTAGATACTCTGATCTTACCTCTGGAATGATGGTATTTGCTCCAGGGACTGAAGAGCCAGCAGTTTCTACCCTGTTATTTATTTTATTTTTGCAAGGCGACCTTGGCTAGCCTGCCTTGGGGGGTGGGGGGTGCACAGAAGGGTCACAGTCAGCACAGAACAGGGGTGGCTTGCCCTGTAGGCTCAAGGCAACTCTAGAGTCTATGCAAAGAAAGTCAGCTCTCATCTGTAGGGCGGAAGCCAGAGTGATGGAGAACCCAGTCGTGCTGGGCTGTGGGAGGCCTGGGGCGACTGTGGGAGAAGCTGGGCGCACGCAGGAGGCCCGTGAGATGGGGGTGAATGAGTCAGCTGTCTTCTCAGGTTGACGGAGATGGCTTGGGTAGATTTCCTTTGAATTATGTTATCGCTGCTGGCACATTAGGCATAACGGGAAGAAGAAGGGCGATCGTTTTCTTGATAATGTCTAAACCTCCTTAGCACATGGTGATAAGATCCGGGGTTAGATATGACTCTGCAAGAATGTGTTGGGTAATGCATGTCCCTGTATGTACTACTCGGGACACAATGGCTGCTGGGTCCCTTGGGAAAAGCACAGTGTCTCAGGGGCATGTGTCTTCCAACACAGTCACAAGTGGTCTGGCTTATAGTTACTTCCAGTGTATTAGAAGGCACATCTAACTAGTCATGTTCGGAGTTCATGGTTTGGGAAAATCATTTGCTTTTTATTTATTTTGTTAAAATTGAGTCCAGTGATAGCCAGGTAAACTATTGATGCCTTAGTCAAGGCCTTGAATTTGAGAGGTTTGCATAACCACTCTGGACTCAGTTTTCTCATCTATAAAATGGGTGCAGTGACAGTTCTCCTTAGGTAGGATTAAGCAGATTAACCCTTGTCAGAGATCTGGATGGTGTCTGGCGGATAGCATTGCACTCATATTGATGCTAATACTTGCATGGAGGAAAGAAAACCACTAAGAAGAGACAGGAAAATGGAGCTTTTCTCCCATTAAGGAGTTTCAGTCTTGGTCCAGGAATCCCAAACTGTGAGCCCCAGAATGAGATCAACTGACTTCATGAGCTATAACCAGTGATCCAAGTCCTTTACTGGGATGGAACGATCAACACACACCACAGAGCACACAACTGGGGAGCGCTCACTCAGGGAAAGTTCCTAGTACTGGCCAAAATGGACTGTCTTTCTTATCATGGCACACATTACATGTCAGGAAGCTGCACACAAAAATCTCCCCTAACAGACTCTTCCCAAAGCCCACTGCTTTGTATTCTATATCTCAAGAAACCCTTCTTCCTAGGCTAGTCTAGGACTGAAAATTCACTCCCTGTTAATTCTTTCCTTGCTGCTATGAGAATGGCTATCCTGCCCTACCACAGACATGTATGTAAACCACGTGTAATCTCTGTCATACAGAGCAATCTAGAGTATATCCAAATAGGTGCTAGGTAAGTATGTACATGCTAAATGGTAAAGGAACTAGACAAGTGGGTGAAATATCCTACAGGCAATGGAAGTAAGGGGTGATAACATGCAATGTCAGGCTTAATCTCTAGGGAACCATCTCCGCACAGTCGAGGCAGGTATGGGGGCAACAGGAGAACCCAATTAGAGAACGGCATACGTGGAAGGCAGGCAGCAGAGATGATGCTAAATAGAATGGAAAGGAGGGTCTCGGGCTGCCGACCTGGTTCAGCACACAGAGGCGCCTGCTTGTAAACTGCTGAGACCATGGGCTGACGAGTTAGCTCAGCAGGTAAAGTCGGTTGCTGGCAAACCTAGTGACCTGAGCTTGATCCCTGGATCACACTGGAAGGAGAGAGCTGACTTCCCAAAGTTGTACTCCGACCTCTCGTCACTCACGTGCTGTAGCATGCACGCGAATACTTTCTCTCCATCTCTCGCTCTTTCTTTTCTCGGTCTTTTCCCTTTCCCAGGTACAAAAATAAATACAATATTGAAAAAAGAGAGAACCTAGTGACTTGAATTTCATCCCCAGAGCTAACATTATCTTTTGACCTATATTGTTCACACACACACACACCACACACACACACACACGTGTGCACACACACATCTTTTCTCTCTTCTTTTTTTAATTTTTAAAGGTTTTTAAACTTTATTTATTTATTTATTTTGTGTGTGTGTGTGTGTGTGTGTGTGTGTGTGCGTGTGTGTGTGTGTGTGTGCGTGTGTGTGTGTGTATCAGAAGGCACTACTGCATGTCCCTGTGGAGGACCAAGGGTGACTTCGGGAATCATCCTGGATCACTTCTATCTCTTTTTTGGTTCCCTCTGGGATTTCCCAGGCTTTGCCCATTAGGGCTGGAAGTGCGAGATCATGTCTGGTTCTGCCTGGTGTTTTTTTTTTTTTTTTTTTAACGTGGGACCTGGGATTTGAACTCAGGACCCTCTGCTTGTGAGGCAAAATCTTAACCCTCTGAGTCATCTCTCCAACCCTCTTTCTGCTTTTTAAATTAATAATAAAATATATAAAGAGAGAGGCTAACATCAGTAACCTAAAAATTGTGAAATAGATGTTATTTGTGAATCTAAAATAAATAAACAAATGACTAAGAGCCAAATCTCTGACTCGTATTTACCTTAGTGGTTGTTTTCTAATGACAACCTCAACCTGAAATGAACCATTTAGTTAAAAATAAAATAAAATAAAATAAAAAACAGAATGAAATAAGAACAGTGTGTTCTAGGGGCTTGGAAAGCGTGACCACAGTACCTGTGCATGAGGTCAAATCTTATCAAATTGCCACCTTTTGGGTTAAAAATTGCTCAGATTTCACCAATTTAATACAGTTCAACCCAATATATTAAAGTTAATTGACGCTAAATCAAAACACTTGTATGACCTTGCTTTTTATTGCCTTTTAACTGTGACCATAAAAAGAAATTGGCCAATTTTATGTCTTAGCCTCCTTGACCTTTCAGATTTCTACCCAGTAGATGCTAAATAAGTGTTTTAGTTAATGGCGTGATATAGAGTGGTATTTTCCGTTCTATCCTCTCAAAAGTTAAGCCTGGATTGTGCTATAGTACTTAATTCTAAGCCGTCCCTAAAACGTAATTAATAAAATGTTGGCTTCATTTCAGTTTCCCTGATTTAGATAGATTTTTCTTGTTCCTTGTTTGGGCAGCGCTGGGAAGCCAATTAATACATTATTAATATATTTTACAGGCAAACAAGACTCTGCTTGCTTGCACAGTCATGGCAAGAAATAAATTCAGGTCAGAAATATTTTTGCAATTATGGGAAAATGTTATTATAATAATGAAAAGTTATTGTTTATATAATACGGCTCTGCACATGAAAGTGCACTGTGGATTCCCAATCAATGGTGCTCAGGCCGGCTCTTTCCCAAGGCACCAATTACTCAGAGCTCAGGTGGAGCCTTCAAAGTGCCCCTCGATGAACTCAGAAAGATAACCTCGTGGCACCCCAGAAGTGCATTATTATCCTTTGTTATTATTCATAAAAGCTTTGATAATAATTGGGATGGATCCCAAACTTAGCAGTAAGTGCTGAAATAGTTGGGCTGCCGGCCTGAATAGGCTTTCCATTCTGGGGTGGGAAAATGTAGCTCAGTTGGGAGGGTCCTTGCCTAGCATGCATGAAACCCCGGGTTTGATTCCCAGTCAGTAAAAACCAGGTATGGTGTTGCTTTGCCTAAAATCCCAGCTCTTGGAGGTAGAGATGGAAGTTCAAGGTCATGGGTACTGGAGATATGACTCAGTGGTTAAAGCCCTTGCTGAGGGGCAAAAGGATCCCCAGATCCCACATCAAATGGTGGTGGGGGTGGTGGCCCACTCTAATTCTACCCTAGGAAGGCAGAGCCTGGGAAAATCCCAGAGCAAGCAGGTTAGCTATGCTACTAGTCCTGTTGGCAAACTCTGGGTTTGATTAAGAGACCTTATCTCAAAAGGCGGAAGAGCGGTTGAGAATGATTTCTGATGGTCAGCCTCAGGCTTTCGCATGTACTCACACACATGTATCTCCACACATGTGAACATTCATGCACACACACATATGTGCCCTCTGAATGTACGTGAAAAAGATAAGAAAAATAAGTTAAAAAAAAGTTCAAGGTCACCCTTGGCCACACAGTGAGTTTGAGACCAACTTGGGATACATCATGAAACTCTGTTTTAAAAAAAAAACCACAGAAAGTAAAGTACTTCTACAGTGGAAGAGATCGGAGTAGTCAAGGAAGACTGTGAACAACCATGAATTACAGCACCTTATTTGTTAACTACCTCTATACCACTGATTGTTGTAAGGATAAATGAGATAATGCCTTAAAAGGCAGCGTACTACTTGCAGGGGGTGGAGGGTGGAAATGGGGGGCTGGAGAGTGCACCACAATTAGAAAAGGTATTCCTGGGGTTTGGCTGACCCAGAGCTGGAGCAGCCTCCACGCCGCATAGACAGAGTTCTGAGAAAACAATTGCTTTCAGTTTTCAACAGAACCCCAAACCCCTCTCTGGTGTGTGAATCTGTATACAAATCAAACGCGAGGACATGTGGGCAAGACGGGACTCATGAGATGCCAGTCAGTCCATCGACCAGGCTTCTCCCTCATTGTCATCATGGAGAGAGAGAGAGAGAGAGAGAGAGAGAGAGAGAATATGTGTGTGTATCCCACGGAGCATTCAGCACCCTGCCTACTTTGTGCCAAATTGACGAGATCCCAGCCTTGGGTGATGGGCTTCTACCACTATGTGGTAATGCCAACTACATTTTAGAATCATTAGGGCAAGAATGGCTCCAAACACACCTTGAGGTAATCACTAGGCTACAGCCCAGAGGTCAACAATAGCCATCAAAGAGAGAGAAAGAATTTGCATATCTTAAGAATGGGTTAAAGTGGTTTTGCACAAGAGCTCTCATTACAAGTGTACAAGGATCCGGTAAAATACCAGCTAGAGCAAGGTAATCTACATTTCCCTTTTTAACTCACCCGAAAGCTCCTGATTTTAGGGGGGAGGGCAGGGTGGAGGGCGGGTAGTGTCTGAGAACAAGGAGCAGGGGCCGGGGGAAGGGGAGTAGGTGTGCTGTTAGAAAAATTGGCTGGAGTTTGAGGTCAGGGGCCTGTGCCGGGCCCTGGGATTATGGAGGGTGGGGATGCGGGGGACAGAAGGGACGCTCAGAGTCTGGTCCTGCCGCAGGGTCTGGGCCGACCCTTCACAGCTCCAGCAGTCCATGCCCACCATAGCGAAGCAATCAGAAGCTATTCTCGCCGCTCACGTTTTTAAACGACTGGAGTTATCTTTTGTTTGGAAGCACGGCATCTTTTTAAACACATGTGTTGCACCTAGCACGCACTTGGCAGTAGCTCTGTTTCTTTTTTTTTAAGATGTTTCCTTAAAAAGGCATCTGGCCCCAAACATAAACTATCTGTTTTGCCAAGGTATTAAAACAGGAACTGGAGAGGAGATTGGAGAGGTAAAGTGGTCACTGTTGTAAGCATGAGGACCTGAATTCAACTCCTTGCATCCAAGTAAAATCTAGACATGCCTGGAATCCCAGAGCTGGAGAGGTGGAGTTAGGAGAATCCGGGGCTTTCTGACTAGCCAGTCTAGCCCCGTGACTTAGCTCCAGGTTCACTGAGAGACCCTGTGTCAGAAACAAAGAGCGATAGCTCAGGGGTTAAACCCCTGCCTCACAAGCAGAAGGAGCTGAGTCCCACATGAAAGTGCTGGACAAAATGGCGGTGGCTTGCGCTGCGGGTCCTGAAGACTGATCCTGGGAAACCCCAGAGCAGAGCAAAAAAGGAGGTAAAGCAAAATCCAAGATGATTCCCTCAGTCACCCTAGGGCCTCCACAAGCACATACAGTGCCTTCTTTCTCTCCCCCCCCCCACACGCGCACACACACACAATTAGGGATTGAGGAAGATATTCATTGGCCTGTGACCTCCATATGCGTGTATCACCAGTCAGAGATTTATTTCTGGGGTGTACATGTGTGCACTAGGGGATCTGGTTGTATAGCCCAGGCTGGCCTTGACTCGTGAGTCTTCTGCCTTTGTCTCCTATAGGCAGGGATTACAACCATGCGCTACCACACATGATTCAAGATTTTTTTTTTAATGTGTTAAAAACTGACACTTTTCTCCAAGAGAAATTCTCTGGACAAATTCCTTTCAATAAATGCAATGCAGCCTGCACTGTGTGTTACACGGCCTAAGAACTCACAATTTCATGGGGTGCCACATTCGGCAGATAAACCAGTGCTGAGCTAGGAAGCAAAGATTGACTGCTATAACTCAAACTGTAAGGGAACTTCTAGGCTGAAAATCAAGTTACAAGAAAACTCATCCAACTTTAACTTTTAGATCTGATGCGGTCTTTTTATGCTCAGTTGAAAATATAAAAATTTCAAGTGTTCAGAAAAGTATGGAGAACAATAAAATCACCACTGAGTGGGTTCTTTCTTTTCTCTCTCTGTCCTTCCCTTCCTTTTCTTCCTTCCTTCCCTTCCTTTTCCTTCCCTTTCTTTTCCCTCCCTTCCTTTTTTCCTCCCTTCCTCCCTCTTCTCCCTCCTTCCTTCCTTCCCTTCCTCCTTCTTCCCTCTTTTTACTTCTGATTGATTTAGTTGTATGTTTGGAACAAGGTCTTGCTGTATAGCCCTGGCTGGCTGGAGCCCCACATCTCTGTCCCCTAAGTGCTGGGGTGACAGGCATGGACCTCCATGCCTGGTTTCTCCTTTCTTTTGAGTCAGGCTCTCCCTATATAGCCCAGATCAGCCTCAAAGTTGGAATCCTCTTGCCTCAGCCCTTCCGAGTTCTGGAATGACAGGTGGGCACCACTACGCCACTCTATTCACAGTGTTTTTATGAGTTTATTCATCGGCCCGGATCGTTTCCGAGGGGCGCTTCAGTAGCTTGGGTAAGGACTCTCCCAGCGCCTGCACCCAGCTTCTGAGAACATGAGGACGCTTAGGGTCCGCAGAGTTCTTTCTTCCTTTGCTTGCAGGGGTTGCTGCCATTAAGTTTGATTTGAGGCAGGGCGGACAGCCTGATGGGGTGGGGGCGGAGACAGCCTTGACAGCAATGCACAGCCGATTCAAGCACATCATTCTAGCACGAGACCGACTCACATGTGTGGACAGAGGAGAGGGCGCGGGCCTGGGACTAGCCCTCAGAGGCCCGCTGGGATTGCAGGAGATCATGGCAGGGATGGGGGAGATCGAACAGGGCAAAAGCCCTTGGTTCTGCAATGGTGAACAGTCACAGTCGTTGGAGTGGCGCGCCTGTCTTTAGCTCAGTGGATGGGCATCGACTGTAAAAACTGTCGAGATGCCCATAGCTTGGGGAGGGCAGGGTCAGTGCCCCAGATTTTCTAATTTTCTATTTCAACTGTGATACGGAGGGAGCCTTACTGAATTTTTATATATCATCCAGTTGCTTTTTAAACCCTAAAGTCATATAGCACAGCCCTAATTTACTTTAGGAGAGCCTACTGCAGTTTACAAATTGCTTTTTTATACCCATTATTCCATTTGCTCCGTGTAGCAGCCCTGCGACACCCCAGGCTCAGCTTCACCAAGTCTTTCCTCTGAAAGGAGCTGCTGGGGTGGAGCTTGCCCTCTGCAGAATGCAGAGAACTTTCTCCAGCAGCCTCACTAGGCTGGAAGCACCAGCAGGGGTGAAGTCTGATGTCTGGGAAGAAAGGAACGGAGAGGACTCAGCACAGACAGAAATTGAGACCGGTGCAGAAGAAGGACATAAAAACACAGTGGAAGGGAGACCTGGGGTGAGGAGGAAGGTGGACAGCAAGGATGCTTAGTAGGGTGGGAACAGAGTAGGTACACAGCGAACACTTATTCAATCCCTTGAGCAGTGCCTTGTGGCGATCCCCAAATTTCAGAACATAGTATAGAAAAATAACAACAATGTTTCCTTTTTTTGACACGGGGTTTTACATAGCCCAGGTTAGCCTCAAATTTGCTAAATAGCCCAGGTTGGCCCTTGAACCCTATTCCTCCTGCCTCCTCCTCCCAAATGCTCTCATTACAAGCATGTATCACCATGCTAAGTGAAAAGACATGTATCTCCATGATGAGCTCAAAAAGAAATATATATAATGTTGGTGAGCAAAGAACTGGACTCCAGGACCTGGGAAGGGAGGATTAATCATTGCATTCAACACGTCTGCCTTCTGTCTTGTTCTAGAATATCCCATCTATCACAATGATCATAAACTGCTTTCACAGCCTGTCCTGAAGTGGCGGGCACTTTGGCAACCACTTTCTGGAAGGGACAATATCCAGGACACCATTCCTGTTGCAATCTAGTTGGAATAAATGGTGACTGATGTCGGCGGCATCAACATATCCACTTAGCCCACTGCAAATCAGTTTACTCTCCTACTTAGAGACACGATGGGAAATGAAATTAATCCAGCTGCCGCAGAGCAAATTCAGTCAAACAAATCCCCTTGCAGCTCATTTAAAACAAAACCACATGGCATGGTAAGGTGGACTCCGGAACTGAGCAAACACACTCATCTCCGGTTTATTTCCCAGTCAAATTCACATCACAGCTACTGGACATGATAGCAAATGGACACTTTTGGGTGGGGCGGTTCACAGTGCAAACATTTGCTGGACAAACAGATGCGGTCACGGAATTTAGCCTGAGGATTGCCAATCCAGCTGGACTGTAAACTCAGCCAATACCGCAACTCTCCCGAGAAAAGAACAGAGAATAAAAACCCACCAAGCTGTGAATGTTCTTTTATGTTCTCCCTTCTCTGCTTTCCATGGTCCAAGGGGCAGTCCTCACATATGATACACTTAATAAATACGTTTTAGCAGTAATGCTCACAGGCAGCCAAGACCTGGAGCGGGTCCAGAGAATCACAAAGGCACAGAAAGGTTGGAGAGAGATGCTAAGGGTGACATATTAATGGAACTGAGATTCTGTTGGCATTGGGCTTAGAAAACACACCGTGTACACAAAAGAGTTGTTCATGTCCCTGCCAGGAAGATTCGGGGTCAGGCATGGGGTCATGGTGGTTGATTTAGATGGATTATAAGGCACCCACGGGTTCTTAAGAGATCTGTCTCTGGAAATTTCAAAGCCGAAAAGGAGATAATCTTCCAGAAATGGCTGTCAGTGCCCTGCAGGAAAAGAATCACCCAGAGAATTCTGGGTTCCCTTCCGGCTCTTAGGCTGTGGTTTGCTGGCGCTTCTTGGCCACCTCTCTCCGCAGCTGGGAGCACTTGACCCGTTCTTGCTGGTCAGGCGTACTGTAGACTCAGCATAAGTCTTTGCTCCGTGTGTGTGGGTGGACGGGGGAGGGGGGGGAGGGATTTAAAAAGCTCACAGAACGCTCTGCCGACCTGCCCTGGGTCACCTCCTGCCGCTGGTCTGGCTTTGAGGTGTCCCGGTTCCAGCAAGAGGATTCTTACTGGATTTATCTGAAATCCCCCCTGCTACTCCTGAGCTAATACTCCACACGCCTCCTTGGTTTTCAGATCCCACATCACGTTGAGATCATAAGCAATACCCCTCTTGCCTCTCCAGCCCACCCCTTCCCCAGCCCTTCTGTGGCAGTCAGCTGGCAACCAGTTCCGGCACCCCAGTCCTACCACCTCCACCGACTATGCACAGATCACCAGCTGCTACCTGCCCTAGATGCCACCCCTCACCTGGGCGATCCCTCTCTGTTCCCTCCCGAACATCATCACCCCTGTGGTTACCTCCAGTGTTTGTTCTTCCTGGCCACATTATCACACCACATGGCTCCCCTACTCCCGTGGATGCTGCCAGGCGTGGGTTTATGTCCGTGGGGTCCTTCTCTAGAACCCACATACCTCCACGGTTTCTCGGTCTGGTCACCATGAACATTTAATTGTGTTGTGGGACTATCCCGTGCAGTTTAGCTAAGCAGCATCACTGTCTTACACCCACCAGCCATGCCCTATGCCCAAATGAAGACAATAGCAGTGTCTTCTGACATTGCCAAACATCCCCTCGGGACCAGGGTGGGGAGCACATCTGCTTTGCAAGGTCCCCGTATAGCTAAAACACTTAAAGTGAGTAGCATATACCTTGGAAAGGGTTGTGTGTTCTGGGACATATAACAATGATAAAGTTTTGATATTTTAAGAGAGAGAGAGAGAAAGACAGAGAGACAGGGAGAGAGAGAGAGAGAGAGAGAGAGAGAGAGAGAGAGAGAGGTCACAGGACAACTTTCAGAAGTCATTTTCTTCTTCTACCATGTGGGTTTTCGGGAATCAAACAGGTTCTCTGATTTATAGGTAGGTGCCTTGCACACTAAGCTAGCTCACTGGCCCCTAAATCTGGTAAAGTTTCAGTGAATAGTAACTCTACACTCTTAGTAAACATCACAGAGAATTTGGAAGTTTTGTGTTAGAATCCAACACAAATAACAGTAAAATGGGATAACACCTCTTCACTCTAGCTCATTCCTGCCCAGACTTCATTGTGCACCATAAAGAGTCACCAGGAAAATCTTTCAAAAATTCAGATTTTGATTTAGGAGGTTTGAAGAAGGGACCGAGAATCTCCCTTTTAATTAATTAGTTAGCTAACTAATTAATTAGAAGGGACCAAGAGTCTCCCTTTTAATTAATTAGTTAGCTAACTAATGAATTAATTTTTGGAGCATTGGCTGGAACCACCCTGAGATGGCGTTTCCAACAGGCTGTGAGGCAGCAGTGCTGCTGATCTCACGTCACGGTGGGCGTGTCCAGGACAGGGGTCCCAGGCCCCAATCCTTCGTGGGAGGTGATGGAGAGACTACGGAATTCAGTAGTTACCTGATCACAGAGCAGCATTAAAATTTGCATTGGAGTGGCAGACTGGAGAATTATGGGTATTCCCTGCACTTTTCTGTAAAGAACCAAACTCTTCACAGGGATGTTATAAAATACGGTGTTTCCATTAGCTTGAAGTTGTCAGTTGATCAAGTTGTCCATAAGTGCTCTGCTTTGGCCTAGGATGAAAATCTTCCAATTGCTGGTTTAATAAGACCTTCAGAAGTTTCTGGAAGTCTGATGGATGCTTTTGTCATCCATGCGCTACTATAAAGAAGGCAGAGTTTGGATGGTGGAAGACAGGGCATGGAGGGAACAGAGCCACTTGGTTGAAAAACTACTTTCATTCGTTTTTCTGTAGTGCAGCTAGAGAGTTTTGCTGTTGCAATTCTAGTTTGGAGAGATGGCTCAGTGGTAGAATGGTGATGTGCAAGCGTGAAGATCTGAGTTCTAGTCCCCAGAATGTATGTAAAAAGCCAGGCCTGGAGGCAATGCAAGTGATGCCAGTGTTGGGGAGACAGAGTCGTCTACCCTCCTTAGTGACAGACTGTCTCAAAGTTAAGGTAGAAAAAGATTGACAAACACACTTGACACCAACTTCTAGCATCCACATGTGTATGGATGTGTATGTGTGTGCCTTCACACAAACCTATACACACATGCACACGTATAAGTGCATATCAGTCCAACACCACATTTTTTTATGAGCCTAGAATTCTCAGTCACGTTGGACACTCTCCAGGAGCTTGACAAAGAAATTCATCATGGGAATTAAAGTACGGAGCACTTGTGCATTTGGCCCTGGTTACACTAAGCCATGCCTAATTTACATTTCTTTATACAATTTGAGAGTCACTTTCAATGGAGCTGGCATAAAAAGAAAGGTCTTATGGCATTTACTAAAATTTCAGATAATTTTATGCAAAAATTATATTGACTTTCACACCATGTTATTATAATACCAAATCAGATAACCCAGTGGTATTTTTAAAAATAGGTGTACAAATGAATGTCCATTAGCTGTAACATGAGTGATAAGGATAATCGTATCTTTTAAAAGCTGCCCAGGGCTGGGGAGTCAGTTCAGCTGGCAGAGTCCTTGCCTCACATGCACAAAGCCCCAGGGTTGACCCCCAGCACTATATAAAAACAGACATGTGACACATAGGGGTAATCCCAGCACTGGGGTGTGAAAGGCAAGAGGGTACAAGGTCATCTTCAGCTAGATAGAGAGTTCGAGGCAAGTTTGGGCTACATGAGACCCTGACTGGAAAAAAAGGGGGGGTGGGTGGGAGTGGGGGTTGGGAATTTAGCTCAGTGTCACAGCGCTTGCTTAGCCAAAACAGCGTCCTGGGCTCAGTCTTCAGTCCTGATAGAGAGAGACAGAGAGAGAGAGAGGAAAGAGAGAAAGAAAGAGAAAGAAAGAGAAAGAAAGGAAAGAAAGAAAGAAAGAAAAAGAAAAAGAAAAAAAGAAAGAAAGAAAGAGCAACTCAAAGCCTGTCATAAACTTCCCTCCTCTTACATATTACCTCTGAGTTAACACTTCCTTTGGGTTTTGTACACACTTAACTCTTTGCATAAGTCTGGGGAAGGGCATGGTGATTCACAATTGTTCCCATTTTATAGTGAGGAAGATCGAGGCCTGCTGTCTTGTTTAATGATGCAGATTTGTCCAGAGCTGCAGATGAATTGCAGATAGGAAAGGGAGAACCATAGCTCTGAGGCAGGGATCAGTGTGAGATCAGACGTGCTGCTGTTGCAGCAGATATGCACTGGAGGGAGGCAGTGCTAATGTGCTGCTTCTGGAATATTCTCTAACAGGTTCCTATCAATCCATGTAATCCAGTGTAATAGGGATAAATATCATTATATTTAAACCTTTTTGCCTTGGAGATTCATATTGTCTCTGTCTCTCTGTCTCTGTCTGTCTCTGTCTCTTTGTCTCTGACTCTCTGTCTCTGTCTGTCTGTTTCTCTCTCCCTGCATTAGCATAGAACAAGGAAGGTCTGGCTTTAACAGCAGTGCATGGGAACTCATGGGTTTTACTTGACCACAATTTCAGTATGAGTCAGAAGCATAAATGCTAAAATGGCTAATGCAATTGTGGGCTGTATTAATAGATGTACCAGGTACAGATCTGGGGACCGATGCTCCATTCTGGGCACCCTGATTGAAGAAGGCTCTTAAATTGGCACCTTGCAGAGATGATCACTTAAAATGACGGTAGTATCAAGACTGCTTTGTAAGAGTTAAGCGAACGAAAGTGAAAGATTTTTATGCTTGAAAAAGAAGACTTGGAGGAACACGGTTGGAAGTGGGGAAGAACAGCTTATTTGGATACAACTCGAGGTGAAATAGTTTCCAGGAGCTAAAATTTAATTTCTAGATCCCCAAGGAAACAAGCCCACGAGGGCTTCCTTCTATTTGTTGTTGTTCGTAACAACATCTTTGGTAAATTAGACCCTGATCCCCCCATAGTTTCCTTGAGGTTTAAATTCTTCTGTCATGGTGGGGGGGCTCTTTCTGCCTGCAGGTGCGCCACCTCCGAGAAGCCCCTCTAGAAATCTCTGCTTGCTCTGGGATCTTGCCTTGAACTTTGCATGCCTTGTGCTACTTCCCCTGAGAGATTATTAGTTCTCTGGGGGAAAGGACTCGATCTATTATGGTTTGGGTTTTATCATTCTGAATGTTCTCAGTACATCTGGGTCCTTGTCAGTGACAAACCGAAGGAATCTCTCTCTGCAGACGGCAGCGAAAAGATGAATTAAAGTCACTAGACAGGTAATTTTTTTTTATAGCATCTCCATGACAAAGCATCGCGGCTCCTCTCCTGATGATAATAATGCGCAATCGACCCTTCACTTCATGATGTAACGTGAGCTGACAGAGCTGACTGTATAGGAAAACTTGCTTCCTTATGTCTTCATTTCACATACGAGTCTCATACCTCTGCTGTAGAAAATCAAAGTCTCCTACCTGAAAGCCGACTCTCTCCATGCTCTCCTGCCAGGAGTTTCCTTCACTCCACACTGCCCCTTGGTTTATTTGGATGTGTACAGAGCATCTAGCCACCATATCGTACAGTCCTTGATTCCTACAGTGTCTTGTGCTTTATTTAAAAATATCAATTTAGGAAATCATGAATGAATATGTTTAAATAACCATGTTATGGGTTTTATAAAATGAGATACTGCACATTCATAGTCAAGCAAAGATATACAATTGCTTTAGGAGTAGCCCCGCATGTATCTCCTCAAATCTCTCGTGCAGTGGGATAAGGAACAGTATCATTTTGCTGAAGGGCAGAGCAGGGGACAGGGCATCCTGAGTCATCCGAGAGGCTGAGAATAGAACCAGAATACAGGGGCCTTGTTCATGCTCCGTCAACTCTCACCCTGGGAGAGAATTACCTCTCACAGCCCAAAGACCTGGCACAGTACAGAATAAATTACACAGTTATCTGGGAGAAGTGGGCACGATTCCACTCTATAGTCCAGAGTCCATTTACACACTTTAAAAAGCAGGAAGACTGAGAAAGAGAACCCTGATTTTCCATCATCAACTACCAGTCACAAATACAGACATCCATCTCTGTGGCTATTGAGGTATCTGACCTAACTGTGCCATGGCCATTGGTGGGGGGAAGGAATGGTTGTGTCCTTTCTTGGTTTGGGGGCTCCTGGGATGAGAACTTCAACTGCCAAGCCCATTTCAGAGACATTAAAGAATGTGACTCTTAATGATGAGAAATCAGGGAGAAGACTATGTCCTTCCGAAGGAATAACCTCTTTAGAAAGATGGGGTCTACCAGTCCTAAAAAAGTCCATCAACATTATTTATGCCCATGAACTGCCCACGAAGGATAATAAAACAGTGTGCCATGGGGCCCGGGGTCAGAGGATAATTGCTAGAAAGCAGTCAGCCCTGAGCAAATGAAGCAACCAGCCAATGACACTCCGTGGCCTGCAAAGGCACTACTGATATTTATGTCCCCACAAAGGAATCCATCCAGAGAATCCTCAGTCTGCAGGAAGGGAAAGACGCAGCATCTGCAGCAAAAAGAGTCTCTTCCTTCTGTTCTCAGAAAGGGACATCTTTTTAACAGAAAACCAGAGGGATTCAGAGCACGTGCAGTCAGACTTTTCCCTTACCCAGAGAGGAAACTGAGGCCCAGAGAAGTGAGGTGACATTCAAGGTCTTGTAGCTAGTTAGTGTCCAGTAATGAAGACAAAGAAGCTTGGGCAACTTCTTGGTTTTGGTACGGAGCCCCAGCAGACATTAACAAAACCACCTCGCATGGGACACGTCAACAGGTAGGTATGCTTTGCTTTTCCCTCTCTGCAAAGCGAGGTAAGATATGTGGCTTGTCTACCTCAAAGACCACACCTAGATCAAATGAGCCAAAACCCTTTCTTACCCCTATCCGGCACAGCGTAAAATAACTCTAGATAAAGGAAAAGTTTCCCACTGTGCTAGAGTGGATGGATACCAGGGGAATTCTGTTACCAGGGTAAAAATCCGAATGTTAGGCACGGATTTTTTCCCCTGAAGGGGATTCTTTGTTTAAGGGGGAAGCTTTCATTGCTTCCCAAACATGGTCTGCCACACGCCTTCTCCCTCCTTTTCTTCTCCCTGAGAATATGGTGCTATGGAGATCAGCGTATTTACAGGCAAGCTTAAAGAGTTGATATATAACATACTTAAGTTTGATATTTTCTCAGACGTAATGTAAGATAGAAGGTCTCCTGTTTCACTCACTTACTGATTCAACAATACACATTTTGGGAACATTTTTAACATGGGGAGAGAGTCTTTGCAGTCAACTTCACTTGTGTGTGTGTGTGTGTGTGTGTGTGTGTGTGTGTGTGTGTGTGTGTGTGTGAAGGCGTCTTTGTAAAGTGTACGTGTGTAAACAGTATGGCAGTATGGTGTCTCCTTCAGTTGCTGTCCACCTTATTTTTTGAGACAGACTCTCTCACTGAACTTGGTGCACACAGATTCCGTTAGACTAGCTGGTCATCAAGCCCCAGAGATTCCCCCCCCCCCAGCACTAGGATTACAGAGTTTTACCCCTGGCCAGGGCTTTTTACATGGGCGCTGGGAATCCAACGGGCCCCACACTTCTGCAGTAAGCACTTTACTTTTGGAGCCATCGCCCCGGCCTGACCACACGTTTTGTTACTTTACAAAGAAATCGATGACATACTCAACGATGTACAGAAATCTCAAATTACAAATTCACCAGGTCCCCCCCACCTTGTGTATTTCTCTAAAATTATTTCCTAGTTATTTAGATTCTGCCTTAAAATCATATTTAACAAGAGATCTCTCTAGGTATTATTTACTGAGCTCCTACAGAGTTCTCAGTGGTTTATTTCTAATAGGTTCCCATAAAGTACCAGACAAAAGATACAAGTCATAAACCATTTGTAGGCCAACACATTAAATCCGTGGTTCTGGAAGGTTGAGGGGTGTAGAGGAAAAAAAAAAGGCAGCAGCGTTGTTCATGACCAATTGATCAATTAGACTGCTTTTCATTAAAAAACATGAAAAGGCAGAACCAATTTAGCAATGACTGTGTTCAAAATGCATAAAAAAACATTATTAATGCTGCATTTTTTTTCCTCACTTATTTTTAGTTCTCTTTAGAAAATTACACTTGAGAGCTTTCTCTAATGGCAATTTAAGGAGTGGATGAGACTCTGGCGCAGCACTGGGACCCGTTTGTAATGCTAATGAAAAAAAATCGGACTCATCCCTAGGTACTCAGACCTGTTCTAGATGCAGCTGTAATGTGTTAGAAGCTGCAGGCTGACTTATGGATCATCCAGTACATGAAATAACCAGCCAGAGAGGTTAGACCAACAGCAGCCATTCATCGTCCCCCAAGGAAACTCCGCGTGATCTTTATGAATCTGACAAGGTTTATACGCTTGTGTTTTAGTGGTAAGATCTATCGCACATGAGTGTGAAAAAATGAGAGGGTTCCCCGTCCCCCCAACCAGCCCATCTCGACTCTATCAAAATATCATCTTCTGCTCTGAGGCTCCAAGGTCTTATAACTCCCATCTTGTGTTAATCCTTTCCAACTCCCCTCCCCCACCTTCCTAGTTCTCTGTTCCTTGATTCCAACAACGTCATGTTCTCAAGTTTCTCATACAGGTCCTTGAGCTATGTAAATGCAGCAAGTATATGCATCTGTACTTAATATAATGCCCTTCTTATTCGAACGAGCAAGCCCCAATCGTGGTTTGTATCCTAGCTCCAGATTTTCTACAACTTTGACCCTAGATGTGTCTGTATGGGGGCTTCTTGCTGATTTCTGTCCAGTTCCATCTATATTGTTCATTTCTCATACCATAATCACAGAAAATGTCCTAGAATCAGATTGCCTAGGTTCCAACCCTGGCTCTCCCATGGGTGACCCTGTGTGAGGTATTTGACCTCTCTGCACCTTAGTTTCCTTGTTTGTGAAGAAAGATACAATTTTCACTTTAATGCCCACACTGTCGTAAAGCCTTGGTAATAGCAGCAGCGCATGGTTTGGAAACTTTCCTTATGTAAATTATTTAATCCTTAAACAAACCTCATGAGATATGCGCCGTTATCACTCTCATTTTGTAGCTTAAGAAACTGAAACACAGAAAGACTGAATTCTTGGTTCAGTTCACTCAGAAAATGGCGGGCTGGACTCAAACTCAAACTGTGATTCCACGGTACTCAGTAAGCATCAATCGTTGCTGCCGCTGCTGCCGCCGCTGCTGCTGCTGCAATGTCAACTTAGGCACTAAATAGATGTCTCTGTCTGCTGCTGCTGTTAATGACAAATCTCTATATCTTTATGCATCTTCAAAGCATATTAAAAATACACTTGACCACCGACGGAGTTAACTGATTTAGGTAAGGATTATTACCTAAAATCATCAGATGAAAGCTTGTTGGAAATAGGATATTGTACAGTGCCATAGTGTTTCTCCCTCAGATTACTTGCTAATTGCAAAAGGGAAATGACTATAATGAGAGACTGGCGGGAGGAGGCTTCCCCAGAGCAAGAGAATGCCTTGATGACAGAACTTGGCATCATGAAGTAACAGTCCAGAATGAGATGCCTCCTGAAAAGATGGACGGTGGAGTACCCTGCTGTACCTTGGGTCGTTTGCTCTTATCAGAATGTGGGCTGACGAAATGACTCAGGGGACTAAGGGCACAAGTTGCCAAACCCGGTGACTTCCCAGGAGTCCTTGGAAAGAGAGAGCCTATTCTTGAAAGTTGTCTTCTGATCTCCGCGCGCTCAGCATGGTGCAAGCAAGCACATCCGTGTGCACATGCAAGATACATAAGTAAATCATAAGGGGAAAAAAACTTCATCATACTTTTAGCCCTAACTTGGGAGTTAGGACTAAATGCAAGGAGTAGAAGAACGGATTAGCCATGAGGCAGCAACCAATTCAGAATCATCCTGAAAGATAACTGGCCTAACAACAAAAAAATCAAATCTTGAATAGAGATAGAAAATGCAAATGCAAAACCCCAAAAGCTTGTGTGTATGTGTGTGTGTGTGTGTATGATGTATGTGAGTGGTGCGTGTGTGCATGTATGATGTATGTGAATGGTGCATGTGTGCATGTATGATGTATGTAAGTGGTACATGTGTGTGTGTGCGTGTGTATGTGCGTGCGTGCATGCGTGTGTGTGCGTGCGTGCGTGCGTGTGTGTGTGTGCGTGCATGTGTGTGTGTGTGCGTGCGTGCGTGCGTGTGTGTGTGTGTGTGTGTGTGTGTGCATGCCATAGCAAGTTTGCATGTGGAGGTCAGAAAACAGCTTAGGGTGCTGGTCCTGGCCTTCCATCTTATTTAAAACAGGGTCTTTCTTTTTTTTTTCCTCCATTGCACACAGTAGGCTAGCTAACCCATGAACATCCAGAACTCTCCTGTATCTGTCTAATATCTTGCCATAGGAGCATGAGGATTATAGATATGTACCTGGCTTTTAAAAGGGTTATGGGGACTCAAGTACTTTACCCATTGAGCCATTTCCTCACCCCCCAACATGTTTCTACTAAAAAAAAATAGATTCTGATTTCTTTTTTAAAGGTGCAGATGAAATCTGAGGGACAAATAAGAAAGATTAAATATGCACTAAATATTATATAATTTTTAGAAAATGTCACTAAGAACTTACAAGTCATCTTCAGAGTGTAGCAATGGTACTGGGGGTGTATATAAGAGGATACCCTTGTTCTTAGATATGTACTGAACTACTTTTGAGTGGAATTGGTATTTGCCTGCAACCTAAGTAATTCAGAAATAAATGCATGTAGAGAAAGCAAATGCGACAGGAGTTATCAGTTATTGACCCTCAGGGGTGAGCACAGAAGTAGTCGTCATACTCTCCTGTAACTTTTCTTCAGATTTGTACATTATTTGTTTTGAGCCCGGGTCTAGTTATATAGCTCTAGTTGACCTGGGATTTGTTATGGAGAGCAGGCCTTGGACTGGCATTGACGGCCCTGCCTTTGCTACCACGCCCAACTTAAATTTGCACATTTTATTCACTTTCTCCCTGTATAAGTCTAGCATCCTTCTGTGGAGAGTGTGGAAGCTTTTATGATCCTATGCATTGAGTAGTTTCATGCAATTCTCTAACATTTTTGTTTATGAATGCACACTTTAAAAGTCTATCGAAACCTAATATGAACATCGAGAAAGAGAACTCAGGTGTGGCAATGGTGCCTGCCTAAGTATCACTCAGTTAAATGCTTGTCAAATGTTTGTTAATTGAAGATGCACTTTGCTAAGAATTGCCAAATGGTTCAAAAATGTAGCAAAAATAAAGAAGAAAAAGGCAGAGATGCGCGAGGGTGAGGTGCCCCTTCATGGACAGAGACATGCTGGGTGAATTCTTTGGTTGGACAAAATGGGGGCCAATCTACTCTATCTGTTAATTCAAATGACTAAGTTTGTGAAGATTTTTCTCGGGTTTTGAGTGTTTTTGTTTTTTTTTTTTATGGGAGTACAAACATGAGGGTTCCATCCCTAGGATCCGTGGTGACTTAGAAAATCCTGATGGGGCCACACTTAATGGCCTATTTGTGAACAATTACAGACTGTTCTTGATCCAAGAAAGGGTCATGTTCTGCTCAAGTCCGGGCATGAGCCCTGTAGGCCCTCAATGCCGACAGGGTGTGATTCTCTGGGATCAACCAGTCTGTGGGAATCAAGATCACTGTCAGCTTATCGACAAGGCCACGTTTCTTTCTAAAAGAGACGGCTTGGGCAGTCAGAGAGATGGATTTTGTTTGAAAGATGGGAAGGAGATGATCAGATCTGAAGGAACAGTCACACTGCCATCCCCAGTATCCACACTGCCTTTTCCTGAGGCACCTGGAATCTGTGTCAACTCAGTCATTCTTACAACATCCCTATGAAGTAGACGTGCAACAATTGAAATTAAAAAAGAAAAAGAAGCAATTTTCATGACGGTCAAAGAGGTGGAAGATATCCAGAAGGGATATTCTATTATCCACAGAGATACTTCTTCATATTGAATAGATCAATCACCTTCCCTTCAACTTCGGAAAGTCGTTTTTAAAAAGATGAACACTATTACAATTTGGGAAGAATAAGATTACAGCTTACGACATGGGAGATGTTCAAAGTGGATCGAGCAGTGTTGTTTTATTCAGTTATATAGGGCTGTCGCTCTTACAAAAACCAATCTGCACATGAAGAAAAAGATCTCAAAATGGGTACGCAACAGAACTTTAAAAAACTTCAAATTTAAAGGCCCTTAGTGGTTCTCTCTTTGCATTGAATTGCTTAATAGCAGATGCTTTTGGAAAGAGGATTGTTTGAAATGTAGTATATAAACATGAAATTTTATATGCTGTATGGTGCTATCAAAGGACAATAACGTAAAATGCACGCTCCTTCTGGAACCAGAAAGAAGAAAGAAAAGGAGGCCTGCTCAGGAATGAACAGTTTATAAGAAAAGTAGCCGCGATAGGGTTCTTCCACTGAGTTTCTCCCTCCCTCAGACCACATGAGCTCATGATTATTTTTTTTTTCCATTGGAATTTTAGATCCTAGATAACCCACTTTAATTTGTCTGGAGATGTATATTTTCAACAACATGCAAATTAAGTTATGCATGCCTTATTCACAATCTGAGGTGTATAAGTAGGGTCACCTCTACGTGAGTGGAAACTTGGTGTATCTGTGTATTTCCCTCTCCTGTCCAAGAACACATGGGGACAGGAGAACTGAGAAGCTCTACTTAGACTGGACACTTAAACTGGGGACAGCCATGTATATGGCTATATATCTATATCACCTAACTATTAACAAAGAGACAAAGATAGACAATACTTCTCTTCATGTCCTTCCACGTGAAGTTTTCTTTTGCCATGGGTGCCCAAACTAGAATTCTTTTTTAAGGGAGCAGACACCCCCAGAACTAGCAATCCAAGCTGGTTGGTAGATAGAGTGAGAAATTTTGATCTCAGAGTCTAGGGTTCATCCATTGTTGCTGAGTCCTCCACCCACCTCTTGCTTCCCAACACGGATTAAATGCTGACTCCCGCATTTACTTCTGTGACCCCGGCACCTGAAGTCTTTTCCCAACATAGCTCCAAAGCCAATTAGTGGGGTGGTTTTTGTTTTGTTTTGTGTTGCTATGTGCTCAGAAAGGACCAAATCCTCCCTAGTTCATCTGATAGAAGCCCAATCCTATCATGATAAACATGGTCATCACAGAGGATTTAGAGACCTTGGCTGATGGACTAAAGTATGACAAGCACTATTTAGAGAGCCCAGTGGGATTTGCTTGAATTAGACTTGACTTAACAGTGAACAAAATCAGAAAAGCATTCTAGGTCGCTAGAGGATGTATTACCATGTTACAAAACACCATACCTTTTAGAAGCGAAGAGGTAGAGGATGGGTCTTGGTTCCAACACTGAGTTAATTAGATCTTCTCTTGCAAGAGGGGAGATGAGGGCTAACGTCCCAGTGGCTGGTGTTGGTGTTTAGATCCAACTGAGCTGTCTTCTGAGCGCCACGCGGAGGCAGGGTACGAGCCCACGGGTCCATCAATGCAGCCTCCTCTTCCCCCAGCCCCCGCCCCAACACACCCCCCCAGCCCGCCTGTAGTCAGTAGGCAAACCACACAGGAACTAGCAGATACCCAGCTGCAGGGAGCTGGGCGTGAACCTCAGAGTATGTGGTTTTGTATTCTTGCTGCCGGAGTTGAACTAAAACACAAGAGGCTCACCGAAACACTTTTGCTTCTTTATGTTTGGTTTCAGTTTTAACACCATCTCCCCTGAGCACTTCCAGTCACATAAGAATATTCATAATCCTGGCTATGGTCTGCCAGCAAGCTTCTCTTGGCCCCCCAAAGGGCCCTCCATGTCTCTTAGCACATCCCCACATCCAGAGAGAGGCAAGAAGCACCATGGAGAAAGTTATTCGCATCTACCCGATCGCTCACCATGAGAAAATGCGTTCTTAGTGTGCTCAGCCAGTCCTGTTATTCTGAGCACATGATATGAATCTCAACAAGAAAACAAAACCAAACCAAAACTAGAGATAAAGAATAAGGGCGGGAAGGGTAGCTCAGTGGGGATGGGGCCTGCCCGAAAGCCTGGTGACCTGAGTTCGATCCCTGCAAGCCCACATGGTAGGAGACAACTAACCTCTGAAGATTTTACTCCTCCTCTTCCTCTTAATTCTTCTCCTCTTCCTCTTTCTTTTCCTTCAAGAAATAAGAGAAGAAGGAAGAGGAAGAAGACAAGGAGGAGGGGAAGGGGGAAGTCTGAGCCAGGAGGAGTTCTATAGAATCCAGGTTTGCCAGGAGCAAGTATCTTTGCTTAGATTTCTAGGACTTTATGCTGTCTTGAGCAGGCCTGCATGAAGGATTTTTGGCCCTTGAGGATTCAGTTGTTCAACGAGTTTTGTCTCCCTCCACTTCCTTAGTTCTTACCTTCAAATTTCTAGCTCCCCCTCCCCCCACACCACCTGCAGCCCATGAAGGCCTCTTCCTTTCTTTCTCTTTACTCTTGCCAAAACCAGGACTTTTCAACCGGTACCTTTTGCACTAAATCAAGCATGCTGCCACATGCTTAGTGGCACCTCTAGGGTTTGGAGACTGGATCCAAGATGAAGAGGGAAACACTGGCATTTCTCTCTGGATAAGCCTCAACTTGAGTTTGTGTGTGTGTGTGTGTGTGTGTGTGTGTGTGTGTGTGTGTGTGTGTGTGCACGTGTTTGTGTTTGTATGTGCATGTATGTGTGTTGCGTGTACAAGAGGGTACTTGAGTGTGTGTGCCTGTGGAGACCCAAGGATGACATCCGGGGGTCATCCCGGATGGCTCTACCTCCTTATTGCTTTGCTGTGGGGTTTCCAAGACTTCATCTTCCAGGGCCAGAACTGCAGCTGCCATGTCTGCCCAGCATTTTTGTGTGGGATCTGGTGACCTAAACTTTCAAGGCAAAAGTTTTAAGCCCCTGAGCTATCTCCCCAATCCTCAGGGTTCTAAATTAAAAAAATTAATGAGTATTGTATGGACGTGCATGATGTATATGTGTGGGCATGTGAGTTGCAACACGGATGAGGAGATCATGTTCTTTTTCTGTGAAGTCAGTTCTTTCCTTCCACCTTTACGTGGTTCCAGGGAATTGAACTCAGGTCATTAGGCTGTTGTGGCAAGCACCTTGACCCACTCATCCTGGTTTCTGACCCTAAAATTTTAATTATTCATTTCTGCACTGTGATATGACATCCTTTGACTCTTCTTTGCCTAAATTATAAACTGTGCTGAGGATTTACTCTTTTCAAACCATTTCTTGTTATAATTGCTCAACTTTAAAAGTTTTTTTTTTTGGGAACAAGTCTTATGATGTAATATAGTTCCGCCCAGAACTCTTGCCTTAGCCTCCAAGTACTGGGATTACACAACATCTGTCTCGCTCAAGATTTTCATTGAAATAGAAAAAAGTCAATTCAGCAAACCATTTTGGGTAAGAGAGATACTCAGGAAAATTCATCAAATGAGTTCAAGGAAGTCAATTTCTTGCTTCCAATTTATTTATTATTTTTAATAATGGGCAGTCTTTTGGAGGAGGTTCTTTTTATTAATTAGAGTTTGTCTAATTTTTTGAAACCTTGTTATATGTGAGCAGAATATCTGCTGTTTCCACTGGTCTAACAGAATTTTAAAGATAACACACTGTCACGTGGAAGCAGGGCCCAAGTTTCTCAATAGAGCAATCATATCTCAACATGTGCCCCCAGAGTTCAGCCTTCCTGATCCGAGGATGCTCACTACATTAAACAGCTCCATTGCTTAGTTTCCAAGTTCTGAAATCCTCTGTCCGTCACCCATGTTCTCCATCTTCTGTGAGTTCTCAAGATGTGTCTGAACAGTGGAGTCCTCAGCCCCATGCCAGAAAGCAGGAAGGAACAGAAATTGGAGAATGGCCCTATCCAGAACGTTTCAGGTCCCCCAGAGGGCTGTCCCCTAGGGGGCAAAGGAAGGGGCAGAGTGCAGGAGCCTCAGAGAGAATGAATTCTGTGAGCAAGTTCCAGATGGCAGACATGTCCTGTGGCATAAGGGGAGGAGGCGAAGCCACCTGAGTAGTTCATTGCAAAATAGTTCTGCAGCTGAATGTTGGGTGAACGCTTTTTCTGGGAGGACACCATACAGGGGGCTATTTGCCCCAGGTAGGAATTCCATGACAGATCAGAGTAATGATTGCACGGTCCAGCTTGACGAATCAGTGAGTTTAGTGCTTTTACTTACAGGAATAGGGGTTACTTACAGGAGCAGTTGCAACTCAAAGGCAGCTACAGTAAAAGCCCACTCCAGCGTGGGTGAGAAAGAACTGCACCTCTGGCTGCATGCCTTGCTCCGAGGAGAGGTTCTCCAGATGTCTGGACTACTCAAGAGTCTCTTCTCAACTATCTACAGTCCAGGGATCTCTTCTCAGCCGTTGTTCACTTGAGGGAGGCCCCCAATCTTGTTAGTTTCAAGTACCTCCTCACCCATAATGAGTCTTCCTTTTAGATGAGATGTTTCAGATCTCTACGCTGCCACAAAGTACCCGGCTGCCCCTCTTAGGTTCAACCGGGGACAAAGTCTATGCCTAGTGTTCCGCCTAAACATTGAGCAAGCACAAGGCGGGGCTGAAGAATAAAGATCCTAACAGGAGGATATTGATGTCTCACCACCATGAGACAGAGAAAGAGCAGGTAACTTGGAGAATTCAGAAAACACCTGAAATCCCACTTCACCCACAATGGAGAAAATTGCTTTTAAAAACCCTACTTCTTTAAAAATTTCTAGCAATTCCTTTTGAAGAGTCACTGCTAATATCAAGAATTTCTTAGGCATAATCATGCTTTAACTTTATGGTGGGATGTGCATTCAGATTTTTTTGCATGCCCTGTGTGTGTGTGTGTGATAGCACTTGAATGTGTGTGCCCATGAAGTCCTAAGGATGACATCAGAAATCATGTTGGATTGCTTTTACATTCTTATTGCTTTGCTCTGGAATTTCCCAACCTCTGGCCTCCAGAGCTAGAATTGCAGGTTATGGCCATATCTGCCTGGCATTTTTAGAAGAGATCTGGGGATCCAAATTGAGATTCTGTTCTTTCAAGGCAAAATCATTAACTCTTAATCATCTCCCCCACCCTGAGATATTCTTTCTTCATTCACTCAATGAATGAAGTGTGAACACCTCTGTGTTTAGCCTGATCTAGGGATGGGCTGGAAACCTACCCAGGAACATAACATACATAGTCTCTCCCCTCCTGGATCCTACATTCCACAATATGGGGGAGTTGGCCCCATGAATATCTGGGGTATGGCTCCTGCAGGAATAAGGACTAGCCATCTTATTTAGGGGATATACTCCAAGAGCCCCTAGAGATACCTTAAAACTGTGCACAGGATCAAACTCTACATGACTATGTATTTTATATATCTATGATAAAGTTTAATTTATAGATTAGACATAATTATGAAGTAGCAGTAATTAATAACAAAGCAATATGTTATAATAAATGTTATATAAATGTTCTCTGTATGTGTGTCTTTCTCTCTTTTTCTTTCTTTCTCAGTGTTGGGAATCAAACCTCAACCTTTCATATCTTAGGAAAATGTTCTACTCAACTCTTGTCTGTTTGAAACAGGGTGTCGCTATAGAGCCCGACTAGCCTTGAATTTTTTATCCTCCTGAGTTTGTTTTTCTAGGGCTGGGATGATAGGTGGGCATCGCCACATCCAGGTTCTCAAAAACATCTTACATCTGTGTTTAGCTTGTTGGATGATGTCAGATGAGGAGGAGCCTATGGCATAAAGAAAGGGAATGAAGTGAGTAGGCGTTGTGAAGTAGCCTTGGGTTATTGTAGAGGGTTATATGAACACTAGTAGTGCAGTAAGTCTGTAGTTGATCTGACAGCCACTAAGGGATTATGCAAGGTGGCACATACAGCATGCACACTGAAAAACGATATTTCATTCAGGTGGGATGGAACAGGATGGCCAGAGAACATCTATGCCATTTTGAATAATGAACTTAAAATTTATGAATTATTTCTGGAATTTTCCATTTAGTATTTTTGGACTATATAGTTGGGCTGTAGTTTCCACTTGTGTATTTTGGGCCATAAACTGCTGAATTTGAAACTTTGGATAAGGTGTGTGCGTGTGTGTGTAACTTCTGTATTTATTTCTTAGTGATGATATTCTTCATTTATTACCAGTAAAGCATTCTGTTCTTCCCATATCTCTGTTCTGCTTCCAGTCTGTTTTGAACACAGGAAGAAATTCATCCTAGAAGGAGAAAACTTTTTTTTTTTTAAGTTGGAATCTCTGATCTTAAAGTCTAATAGCAGGTAGTCTGGCAGATAAAAAGTAACCATTTTGCAAATGGGTGATTGACTCCTCCCTCACTGCGGTTTCCTACTTTTATTACATCTACCTTTGAATATACTCTTATAACAAGACTCTAGTTTAACAGCTTTTTATCTCTGGCCAGGGGATGACATACAATACCCATTAGGATGGAGTGAAGGGCATTGCAGGAGCAGCAAAACTGCAAAAGAAAATCAACAAACCATAATCCAGAACTTCAGAGACTCTATATCAACCACCTAGAACTAGGCCAGCCTAATCTCTCCCCATCCTGAAGCTCAGGGAAATTCGTGGAAGAGGGGGCGGTAAGATTGTAAGAGCACAAGGATGGGAGGAGCAATGATATGCAAGATACTCCACACAAGTTAGGGCCGAAGCAATCATAATTGGACTTTGCATGTCCTGCACAATGTCCAACACGCTATTGACCCCACAAAGTCTAGCATTTGCTAAAGGCACCAAGATTCTTGGAGACAAGGGATTGACAGCCACAGTAGTGTTCCTATGCTTAAGGGGAACACAGGAAAGGGTTCAGGGAAATGCCACTGGGTCCTTGTACGTCATCAGAGAGGAGGGCCCAGAGGAGAGTCTGGCATGCACATTAAAGGATTCTCTGGGAATTGGGGGAGGAGGCACTGGGGGAGGGGGAAGGAGGGTGAGAGGAGGGGGAGCAGGGGGGTGGGGGGGAGGAAGAGAGAGGGAGGGAACCGGTGTACCTATTAAGTTTGTATGAGCAGAAATAATAGTAAAAAATGTTTTAAAAAAAGTCTAATAGCAGGTAGATTGTAACTGAGAATATCAATGGAACTCAAAATCCAAGAACCAAGATTTTAGGTCCTTAGGGTGGGGGAAGGAATACAGTGTTGCACTCAAGAGATGGGGCTTCAAAGTTCCCCTAAATCACATCTCATTGGATATTCTACATAATGCTTATAGCCTATGTATTCCTGCAAACTCAGTTCAAGTTCACTTCCTTCAGGAAGTCTTCTCTGATGTTGAAGACTTAGATAACCCTCTTTTGGCTCCATTGAACTGTGTCTGCTTTTGCCATGGCAACTTTTTCCACTTGCTGATTTTGATGAGATGATCATTTCCTTGTATTCACATGGCTTAGCATAGTGCCTAACACACCACAGAGAGTCAATAATATAGAATGAATGCATATTCCCAAGTCTAGTTTCCCCATATGTAAAATAGGGTAATAATAACTAATTTTCAGCAGAATCTTGAAATTTATGTGAATATATGTAAACTATAACTCAGACAGCTCAGGTGTGGCTGTCCTCAGCCTGATTGTCCAGAGGCTACATGTCAATATCAATCATGTTGGCTATGATCATAAATGAGGTAGTGGATGATTATAACTGAAATAGTGGAAGCTAAAAACAAACAGTATTTTTTTACTTCTAGGTATTTTTATGTCTTCTAAGTTCCCCCTTCCTCCCCCCTCCCCTACATTCCTGCAGTTACTAATGCATTTTAAATCATAGGCTCGGTTATAATTCCAATGCGTGCCAGGTAAAAATCACATAATAATCTAGACAGGGTTTCTAGGGATCTGACTTTTTTCCCCCTGTCACTTCTTTTCCTATCACCCATCCACTAATAATAGACTCGTCCTTTGCCACAGTCATAGTAACTGCAGCACTTGTAGTTTTAACCAAGATAATAGGCGTTCTCTGCTTTCATGCCTTTACACGGGGCGCCTCCTTTGTCTCTAACATCCTTCTCTACTTTAGTGAGCTTTCTGTCATCCTTTAAGTTCAGATGTGAACCGTTTTGTGAAACGTCCCCAAATTCTCCTTGGCCCGATGAGTAACTCTCTCTTAACGCTTTACATATCTTTTTCACATCTCCCGAGGCTGCATGTCACTTCCGTTAACTTGTAAACTGACCCAGCGCAGGACTGAGCTTCATGTCTGGGTCCCTCCTGCCTGATACAAAGTGGGTGCACATTAAAGATCTCTGGCATATGCGCACCTCAGGGCGGTGCTATACAGCCCAGGATGGTAAAACGATGACTTTGGCCTTTGATTCTAATTGATAGTCTCCTACTGAGGCGCATCAACCCTGTTTTATGGAATTTATTATATCATATAGTTATTTAATATTATAGATTAGTCATTACTATCCTATTTTGCACATGGAAAAGCTGGATTTGGGGCTATGCGTTCACTCTACACTCTCTTTTGAGACCTGCAAGTGACAGGAGCTTGTGGGCCGGAAGTGAGGAAGCGGAAGTGAGGAAGCGGAAGTGGATTACAGCGTGGGCGCTTGGATCGGGTGCGAGGAGGCTGACTAGTCCCAGGAAGGGGTGTGTGCGTGCGTGTGTGCGCGTGTGTGTGAATTTGGTGGGGCAGCAGGCTTGTCCCCGCAGGTAACAGACTCTGCGTGGGAGCTGGCGGCGGGGTGGACCCTGCCGCTTGTCCCGCCGCGGATTCCCGGTGGGCACCTTGCAGTCTGGTCCAGGCCGGGCAGTCCCGACGACCCACAGACTGGGCGTCCGCCAGTGCCACGCTGGCCCTCTTTCTAGAAGTTTCCACACGGAAGCTCCCCTTCCGCCTGAAATTGTGTCCCATTTTTCGGCCTTTGCTGGGCAGCGCCCTGCAATTCAGTGCCAGGCCCACTTGGCACACAGTGGCCAATCAGAAATGAAAAAGTGGATGCCAAGACCCTGCTTCCCGCAAGCTGATCTTTCTCCTCCGTTTTTCTGAAATTCTCTCCAAAGCTGCACAGATCCATCTCTGGCTATTTTTTATGCTGTCGGTGCGGAAACAGAGCAGGGTTGTGATGCGTTACTTAGGAAATCGCCTTAAATCTAGGCCTTCCAATCTTAATTAAAGCAGGGGAGACCGGCATCTGAAAGGCCAGTGTGGTGTGGCGATTTACTCCAAGTGGCCGGGACAGTCCTCCCTGAACATTTATTTCCTTGTTCCTTTCCTAGGATGGATTTTTGCCATGTCCTAAGCTTTGGAGCATTTAAAAAAATATTTTTTAAATTTATTCTTCGCTGTATACCATGGGCCTTCATCATACCTCCACTTAATGAACACACAATCGTGTCTCAAAAAGCTTTCTCTTCTTTTTGCGATATTCTTTCCATCCAAACAGTAACATCTTCTAATGCCACGGTAGCCTCTTTAGTTATTCTTTCTTTTAACAATACTTCCTTATTTTGTGTGTCCCATCTCCATGCTAGGGTTAGAGGAACAATCATCCATGCCCAGATTTTTTTTTTTTTAAATCATCTCCTCAGTCCCTACAGCTGTTCTGTCCTAACAGTCTTGGGCGAACTTACTTCCTTGTCAACCAAACTTAAGTCTGTAGGTGCAAACCTGCACAAACAAGAGGGGAATCTCTCTTCACAGCCCTCTGCAGAGATGCCTCTGAACAGGCAACCTCTTAGATGTTACTGCCATTGTTTCTTCAAGTCTTTGGATCAGCTGCCTACTTCTCCAACTCTTTATTCTCAATGGTGAATCCTGAAAGGTTTTGAAAACCAGTTTTCCCTTTTAGCTTAGTGCTGAAATCTGAATCCAAATGATGTCACCTGTAGTCTTTTATTCCAAATAGTTACTGGTTTTGTTGCAAATATGTTGACAGGTTTCATCCCTGTTCTTTACTGTAATGTATGGCACAGGCACTACAATAACCTCCAGGAAAAAAAAAAAAGATATTCACAATTCATCTGGCCTCGAAGAAATTGTATGAGATTGTGTTGTAGTAGTTTAATGTCACACCTGAATAACTGATTTTTTGTTATGATTCAGGTTAAATGGGTGAGAAGGAAGAGTATTATAGAACTGGGCAGATCCTAAAAACTAAAGGACCTCTTCTTGTTTGCTTTGGAAATACTTAAGGGAGAAAGTTCTTAGCTGGACAGGAAGGTTTTGCTTTTTCTTCTTTTTAAATCGTAGAAAGCAAGCTTTTTTTTAAAAATTTCTCCACGAAGCTATATAAATGCTTATCAAAGGATATTCATTGATCGATTTGAAAATATTTGCTCAAATGCTAGAATCTGACTTAATTACAGGAGTTAGATTTTATCTTTTAAAATGTCATATTTAAAATTAAAAGTTTTAGAATGATTTTGGAGTTATCCCAGAGCAGAATTCAGCCATTTGGGCATTATCATGTGTTTCTCAGGTTTCTACCAATGCTAGGTACCCCCGAGATATAGGTACTCAGGAGGTATAGATACCCAAGAAGTATAGAGTTAGAGTGGTAAGATAACCAAGTCAAAGGTCTCTGCCCTCTAGAAGCTTCTAGTCTTTTGTTATTTTCAATAAGTAAATAACAAGTAGTTAAATGTGAATAATTCAAAATGCCACTACAGAAATAGGAATGCCAAGAAGAATGTTGACTTGGTTAACAGGATGGTCTGCATATTGAGGTCAGAGGTCAGTGAGGGTCTCTCAGGGATGATGAATTTGTGACATGAGGTGCCCTTGTCCCTCTTTTTTCAATATCATAGCGAAGTGGGAAGCCAGACAACTGAGGTTTAAGCGCACATTTACCTTCTTGCCACTAATTTCATTTCAGATGCTATATTGCTATATTTAGTCCTATGATGTTTAAGGACGGGGCTCATTCTGAGAAACGCACCATTAGGTGTTCTTGGCTGTGATGTCACTGGGTAATATGCTCTTGCATGATCAGTGTCGTGTATTCAGTCTTTCATCCATTAGACAGCATGCAGCACATGACTAATGACAGTCTCAGGGTTATCTGAGGTGAGTGAAATGAGCCCTCACCTGTAGTTGGGTGTCTCAAACGTAAGTGCATATGGTTTACAGCTGTGACAATTAGTCAATTTACTTGTTAGTCTGAAAAACTAACAATGGTGGCCTGTGTATTCTGTGTTCATGTCATAAAATTCATGTTCCTGTACACTAGTAAGTGATATTAACTTACCTACCTAGACTTTTTTTTCTTTGTGGATTTGCTAATGGTTTCAAGTGAATTTAATTTTGATGTGGAATTAGGATCATCCATTTTAGATCACTATTTTGGATTAGAAAGCTCTTATTTCGATATTTTTTTCTGGGGACAGAAAATTTGTTTAACTTCAAAAATTTAAGGGCACAGTTTAGAGAATGCAGGAAAAGCTGAAAATTAAAACTGTTCCTCCTAAGTGCAGATAAATAGTTTAAGAAACAAAAGATTTTAACAACAGTTGTTCAATTCCAGGAAGTTATGATTCTAAGAGGGTTTTTTAAAAATACACCCGTGAAGCAATAGATCAATATTTGTTGCTCTAAGCCAATGTTGCGGTGCATCTTTGCATTGAGTGAGTTTGCTAGAGGGGAAAGAAAGGACAGTAGAAATTGAAATTTTAATAGCTTATTGAAGCATTCTAAATCAGGTTTTTGCTGCAAGGAGGAAGTCAGGCAAAATGCCTCTATTTGAAGCACAAAGGAGAAAATCAGAAAGTCATGGAAACATATTTCTCATAGAGAAGGTGGTTGTCTCTTTGAGAAATCTTAATTAAATCCCTAATACTTTCTATCATGCTTATCTGAGGGTGCGTTGGATTCTTACCAAGAAAAAGTTAATGATCTCCTATTTCCAAAAGGGGCGATAGTTCATTTAAGCTGTATCTGAAATTTATGTCTTTTTCAATACACAAATTAATCAGGCATGTGCTAGCAGCTGAGAAGTATGTGAGTAGCTGAGAAGGTCAAGGAAGGGAAACAAAACTAAAAATAACAAACACTCACTATGGATTTTCTCATTTTTCCCTTTCGTATGGGTGCAGTTCTCTAGTAGAATTTGATTGTAGCTCGTCTAGGCTTGGACGGGTCGGCACGCTCATCGGTGCTTTAAATCAATGTGGCCACTGCCTTGGTAGCCTTTGGAGGTGAGTCGTGAGAGAAATTGCAAGCTAACTGACTCACCTCCCTGCAGACTAACGAAAAGGAGGAAAGGGGCTGGTTTCATGCAAATTGCAAACGGTTAATTCACAAGCATTGTGTAAATTTTGAAGGCAGCACACCCCCTTTAAGTTCTAATGCATGCTTATATCAACCTCAGTGGACTTTTAAAATGTTTTATGTATCATAGAGAGAGAGAAAGAGAGAGAGAGAGATTGAGAAAAAAAGAAGAGGTGCATACCCTCTCCTACCATGTGGGCTTAATGGCGTCAGAATCGAAGCCAGTTTGCAGATAGACAGACACCTCAAACCCTCTGAGCTCTCTCCGTGACCAGCAGCACGCTTCTTTTTCCTATACACTTGTTTGCTTTGACAGTTGCCAGACTCCTGTTAATCACTGTAGGCTTGGGGGAGAACCCTTTCACTGTTTATTTAACTTGTCACTATTGGATCTTATATAGGCTCTTCTTTTTCTATATGTGGAGAAAAAGTAATTTAACCTTTCCCTCTAGTTTATTGGCCTTATCTAGATAAACTACTGATTTTTACCACAAGTGAACCCACTAAGATAGAAGGATGTTGACCCTCGAGATTAGCAAGAAAGCAGAATGTATTCGGATCTGACACTAAGAACTTGAAGTTCTAAAGAGAACATAGAGGGTCGCTAGGAGGTTCCCAGACTCAATTTTCATTGCCAATTTATTTTTAGGATACAGCAGTTTAATACATGACAGCATAATGTCAAGCAAAGGTTGTCAGAATACAAGCTCCCTTTCCAAAGACCACTTTGTCTGCTATGTAAGACTCCGTAACCATTGTGCTTCCAGCCAAAGAAGTTGAGTTATATTTTCTGCAGGAAAGCCCACCTCTGTTGCTTTAAGTAACACAGGTCAATCTTGGGGGATTTTCCCAGACCCTTCTTAGGAATACTTAAGTGCTGTCTTCCATTCTGGCTGATGAAGTAAGAAACTGACTTGGAAATAAGCCCAGCTTTTTCAGACTGACTTGATCTTCCTCGGGCATTAAAAAAATATATTTAACTTATACATTCTTGGTACTTGCCTTGCAGGAATCGATACTTTATTACACGGAGATTAATCATTTGTATTGGAGCACAGCAGAACCTGGGAGCACTTGCCTGTCAGGAGTTTTATAAACCTATTGTTCCCGTTGGGTTGCTGGCGTCAGTCTCACCTTCAAGCTTGTCCTACCTATGGCATTCAAGAGGCAAATGAAAAACTTTGTGAAAAATTACTCAGCTGCTGAAATAAAAGTCAGGGAGGCAACTTCGAACGACCCTTGGGGTCCCTCGAGCTCTCTGATGTTGGCTATCAGTGACTTGACTTTCAGCGCCGTCTCCCTCTCAGAGATCATGGACATGTTGTGGCAGAGGCTCAGCGACCGAGGGAAGAACTGGCGCCATGTGTACAAATCTCTTCTCCTCATGGATTATCTCATCAAGAACGGATCAAAGAAAGTCATTCAGCTCTGCAGAGAGGGCTTCTACAACCTTCAGATGCTAAAAGACTTTCAGCATACAGATGAAGCTGGGAAAGACCAAGGTAACAGCTTAAAAAAAACACTACGTAGTATACAGTAAAAAGGAGGAGTTGGGGAAAGATCAGACTTGAACGTTCCCCTTTTCCTCAGGAATTGGAGGCAGGTGGTCTCTCTTTTTATTTTTCTTCCCCTGAGACAGTGTTCCTGCCTCCACCTCCTAGGTGTAGAAATTACAGGCAGATGCCATCGCCCCAGGCTTGAAAAGTGGGTCCTCAGTGTGCCCACTATGCTCTGTGTGGGCGGAGTGCCTTGGAGAACAATGGATTTGTTTTCAAGAACGTGTAACACACTTAGGTGTCCCATAAACTGACGCTCCATAGAAGGGAATAATGGTGATTTGGTAGAATAATATCACTCATTCTTAAGTTATAATTAGATGGGAATTTAGTCATAAGTCGGGAAAGAATTTCCACGGACTCTGGGATCTTTAAAGCTGTCTAGATGGATGTAATTAATGTAAATACAGAATTTAAATCATAAAATAATTGTGGATGGAAGAAGAGGCAAAATATGGAAGGGGTGTATAGAATACTGAGAAGACTCAGTAGCACCAAATGGCCAATATTTTCATTGAATACAAACTTATAATTTGTGTTTGAAGCATAGCCTTATGAATCATAAAAATTTAGTAAAATTTAGTATAGTCTCTTCTGGTAAGTGCATTGAAGAACCAGATTTTTGTTAAGGTTTTAATTTATGGGGCTGGAGAAAAGGCTCAGGGATTAAGACTCTGCCAGGCAAGCAGAAAGACCTGAGTTTGGATTCTGGATCCCACATAAAAACATCAGGCAGAAATTATGGTGGCCTGAACTTCCGGCTCTGGAAGGCAGAGCCAGAGAAATCCCAGAGCGAAGCAAAAAGGAGACAGAAGCAATTCAGGATGATTCCTGAAATTACCCTTAGGTCTCCACAGGCACATACCTTTTGATACATGCACAAGCACACACACACACACACACACACACACACACACACACACACACACACACACAAGCATGTACATGCAAAAGTTTTAATTTATTATTCTGTGCATGTGTGCATCTTTGTTAAAGTTTTAGTCTATTGCTCTGTGCGCGTGCATGTATAATCAGGGCACGGGATGCATGTGGAAGTCAGAGAGGAGCAACTCTGAGGAGTTGATTTTCTCCTGCCAGCTTCCTGTGGAGTCCCGGGTACTGACACAGCTCATCAGACTTGTGGGGGAAGACTTTTCCTTGTAATCCATCTCGCCAGCCCCAATATAAAGCTTATATTGCAAAAACTAGTTCCCCACCCACACATAATTTCTCCTATTATTAAAATCTTGCATTAGCGAGGTTTAGTTGTTACAAATGACAAGTCAGTGTTGATATTACTAACTTTCATATTTGATATTAGCATTTAGCCTTTGTGTCCTATAGTTTCATAGGTTTTAAAAAAAAGCATAATGTCCTGTGTCCACTATGCAGTATTATACAGAGTTTTCTTATTCCTTTCATGGCCTTGTGGCCCATCTGTTAACCCCCCCCTTGGGGTGAGCCGCTGGTCTCCGCAGTTTTGTCTCTCCTGGACGTCACACGGCTGGAATCATAAAGCTCTGTGAATGGCTTGTTTCACTGTGCAATATGCAATTAAGTAAGATTGCTCTGTCTTTTCACAGATTGAACACTTGCTGCCTTTTCGTCTTTCCTATTTATAAAAACAATCTGGCTGAGATATAATTCATATCGCACATAAATTGTCCATTTGATGTGTGCCGTTACATGTTTTTTGTTTTGTTTTATTGCAGTACTTTAAAAATGTAATGTTTACTTTTTGTTGTTGTTTCAGACAGAGGTTCATGTAGCCTCTTGGTCATTATGTAGCCAAGGCCAGTCCTGAACCCTGGATTCTCCTACCTCCACCACCCAGGGGTTAGAATTACAGCTGTGTACCTCTATGCCTGGCCCCTATTTGCCTTTTGAAATGTGCAATCCAGTGGCATTAATTACATCTGCCATATTGCACAACCATTTGCACTGTCTTCTAATACTTCTTGTTATCACCCTGAACAGAAACTCAGCGTTAAACAATACTTCCCATTCTCACTCCACCAAGCCTCGACTTTTGGTCTCAATAAATTTGCCTGCTAAGTAGCTCATGTGAATGGAATTGTGCCATATCTGTTCCTTTCTTTGTGTGTGTGTGTGTGTGTGTGTGTGTGTGTGTGTGTGTCAGAGGGCACTGTGTGTGCCTGTGGAGGCACAAGGGTGACTCTGGGAATCATCTTGGATTTCTCTACCTCCTTTTTGTGCTGCTCCAGGGTTTTCTGGGCTCTGCCTTCCAGGATGGGAAGTGCAGGCTGCTGCTATCTCCAGCCAGCACGTCATTTGTTCTTTTTGATCTGGCTGATTTCACTTGCCCTAAGATCATGAAGGATTATCTATATAGCATGGTGTATCAGAACCTCATCCTTTTATGGTTGAATAGTATTTTATTGCCTGTGTTTACCACATGTAGACAAATCCCTTCATCTTTTGGTGGGCTCCTGGGATGGTTTCTACTTTTTCAACTACTGTGAATAATTCTGCAGTGACCCTGGAACTTGGTTGCAGTTCCTTTGGGTGCTCAGCCTTTTGAGGAATTGCTAAGCTTTACGCACCATTTTACGCTCCTATCAGCAATGTAGGAACATTCCAGTTCTGCTAATCCTTTGTATTCCATTTTTAAACTATAGTTAATCCCGCTCATAAGAATTAGTATCTCATGATGAGAGTTACCTTTTTGAGTTACCTTTCCCTAAAGGACAATATTTTAGAGACCTTTTCATGTTCTCACTGAAAATTTGTTTATCTTTGGAGAAATATCTTTTCAAATATGTTGTCGATTTTCTTTTTATTATTATTTTTTCCCCACTCATACAAACTTAATAGGTCCTTGATCCCCTTTGCTCCCTCCCCCCTTTTCCTCTTCTTTTTCACCCCTTCCCTCCCTTTTCAACTAAATTATTTTACTGTTGAAGTTTGAAAGTTCACCTAGTCTTAGCTAAGTGGCTTGCAAGTGTCTTCTAACATTATCTTTTTGCTCTCTCGATGTCTGTATTCTGATGCATGAGAGCTTTAAATTTTGATGAAGTCTAATTTATGTGTTTTTCCTTTGATTGCTTGTGCTTTGGGGTCCTTCATAAAACAAACCATTGTCAAATCCAAAGCCATGAAAATTTACACCTGTGTTTTCTTCTAAGAGTTTTATAGTTTTAACTCTTCGATTCTAACCTTGGGTTCTTATTGGGTTAATGTTTCTGTAGGATAAAAAGATTGAAAGCCAACTTCATTCTTTCACATGTGGACACCCAGTTGCCTTGCCATCTGTTGCCGACTGTTCCTTCCACATTGAGTTATATTGGTCTCTTTGTGAAAAGTCATTTCTGGTTGTCAATCTGTCCCCTATGGATCTATATGTCTTTTCTTACACCAGTGCATTACTATATCTTTGTAGTAAAATTTGAAACCAAGAAATGTAAATCCTTCACCTTTATTCATCTTTTCTAACATGGCTTTGTTTGTTCTGGGTACTTTATGTTTCCTTATGAAGTTGAGTATCAACTTACTGATTTCTGCTCAAACAAAATGAGGTAAAATTTTGGTTGGGATTGCATTGACTATAGACTAATTTGGGAAACATTACTATCTTAGCATGAATTTCTATAATTTACAAACATGGCATTTTTCTTTTTATTTAAGTCTTATGATGAGAACAGTTTACGAGTCATAAATGTCTTTTTTGTAATTTCTGGATATTTTATTATTTTTGGTACTATAAGTGGAATTTACTTCTTAATTTTATTTTCAGATTGTTCACTACTAATATAGAGAAATATGCCCAATCAGTCAGGTTTTATATATTTATATTGTATTCTGCTACTCTTTAAATTACTTGTAGTATTATTTCTTTTCAAAGATGCCTTAAGAGTTATATGCAAAATCGAGAATATTGCTTCCTCCTTTCTAATCTGGATGCCTTCCTTTCCTTGCCTGATACCCTGGTTAGAGGTGGTGAGAACAAATGGCCTTATCTTGCTCCTGCTTTCAGAGGAAGCTTTCAGCCCTTAGGTAGAATGGTAGATATGGGGCTTTCTTTTTTATTTTTTCATGCGTGTGTATATGTAGTGTGTGCATGTATACATGTGTGTATTTTTTGCATGTGGGTGTACATGTGCGTGCAGGTGTATGTACAGGAGAGCACTTGTGCGTGTGTCTGTGGAGGCCCAGGGGTGATATTGGGAATCATCCTCAGTCACTCTTCTACCTATTGTCGGGAGCCCGAGTCTCTGAACTCCCAGCATGTCACCAGGGCTCGTCTGGATCGCAAGATTGCACTGGGGATTCCGAGATTCCAGGACTGGAATTAAAGGCTGGTTGTCACACTGCCACCATGAATCCTTGAATCTGAGGATCTGAACTTACGTCCTTTAACTTGACAAGTAAAGGCTTAACCATTGCGCAATATCCTCAGCCATCTTTTTCATGCCCTCTTTCTTCCTTTCTTTTCTTTTCTTTTTTTCTTTTTTCTTTTTTTTTTTTTTGGCTTGAGACGAGTCTCGTTGTGTGGCCCATGGTGTGGATCTCACAGTCTCCTTGCCTCAGCCTCCTGAATGCTGGGATTGCAAGGATGCGCAGTCATACTGATCATCCGAGAGGTTTCATATTTGCTCAGCTCGAGGAGGTTCTCTTCTGTTCATGAGTTGCTGAGTGTTTTTTTAAGCTAAGAAACCATGATGACTTATCGTGTGTTTAAAAAATCCCTTTAATTTATATTACATAGATTGATTTTTCACACGTAAATCAACCTTGCATTTCCGGTGTAAGTCATGTTGCATAGCCTAATTTTTTTAAGCATTTGTTTTAGATCAAGTTTCAGGCTTAGTGAAACTGGAGAATTCTCCATGAGTTTTAATCCCATCATGCGGTTTCATTCTGAGATTTAAAAATGATCAACTTTTTCAAGACCACGTCTCACAATGCAGTGGAGGCTCGCCTCAGACTCATGATCTTCCTACCTCTGCCTTCTGAGTCCTGGCATAAATTTATCTTCAAAGAGTAAGACTAGGTCAGTGGGATGGCTCAGTGGGAAAAGGTACTGTGAGCAAACCTGGTGCCGAGTTTGATACTCAGAACGCACATGGTATAAGGAGAGAGCTGACCTGGAAGTTGTCCTCTAACCTCTCTTAGCACACTTCTTCTCCGATACAACAACAATTTTTTCTCAAGCACATTTCTCAATGATCTCATTGGTGCTCTCTTCTCTCTCTCTCTCTCTTTCTCTCTCTCTCGATAAATGAAGTATAAAGCAGTAGGAAGATACTAATTAAAATTTGTGCCATTTAAAAAGACATGTTTTTCTTTAGTATGGTCATTGTATTAAGAACTTTGATGATTATAAAGCAGAAAGAGAAGCTAGCCCATAATATAAGGAGCTTATGATTTAGTGCAGAAGAAAATGGATAAGTGCGTAATCACGGACCTACAGACAGACATACTTTATTATAGCTTTCACATGAATAAGATAGGGCATACAGGTATGTTTAAATCCGTCACCATCAAAGTCTTTCAGATACCTTAATGCTTGAGTGTAGAAGCAAGCATGTCAGCTCACGTGCATGACCCTTCAAATATTCTTGGTGTTTCATTACTACTAAGAGAGCAAGGACCATTCAAATAAGAACTGACTTGTCAGCAGAGATGCAGCACGTCATCTGTTTGTAATGGGAGATACATAGCTATGCTTTGATAACACCAGAACATGCCATTTTATTCTTTTAACATGTGTTACTGGAAACAATTGCATGGGGGAAAATAGTACTTACTTTACATTCGTCTTTTCTAGGTTTGTTTGTTTGTTTCCCAATAGATATCAATCCTAGAGGAGTAACTCCTGGCATAATTCGATTTATATTTAAATGTGTCTCTATTGAGGATGAATGAATGTGCCAAAAGCTGCTGCTGATGGGATATGTAGTCAAAATAGTTGAACTCCCAATCAGTCTCTCTGCTCTTACTGCATTAGCTTTCAGCATACAGCACCATGTCAACAAGCTCCGTGCTGGACTTCAGATGCTTTTACCTCTAAAATGTTCTTTCCGTGCTGTCACCAAATTCCTACTTAGTCTTCAAACCCTAGCTTGGAGACCCTTTCCTCTCTACCCCCAATTCTTTTTCTCACTGGGCAAAACTAATTGTCACGCTATTTTATTTATAATATCAGTATGATGCTTTATACAACATATTTCATGTGTGTGTCTGATTTCCTTCACCTCGATTCTGAGAACATATTAATCATCTTTTTACCATCAGATTTAGGCACATATGAAACAGACTCAAAAGACCTAAAAAAAGAAATGAGAAATATGTTTGGAAAAAAATTGTTGTTGTATCGGAGAAGAAAACAGGTAGAGGGTGAAGTGTGCTGAGACAAGGTCATGTAATCTGCATGTGGAGTCTGCCCTGAATACGGATTAGCAGGAGAGATGGAGCAGGAGCAGGAGCTGCTACTGAAAAGGCTTTTCTGCCTTTCTCGATTGGCTCCTCGCTGTTTTCTTTGTCAAGCACCGTTCAGCCTCAGAACCCTGCATGGCTCCATCGTGCCCCTCAGCGCCTCCTCGGAAAGCCTGATGAGAGAGCACTGCGGGTCCACTCGGGCTGCCCCCTCTCTGACTGCCCCTGGTCACTTTCTTCTCTTTCACTGTTCTCCGTGGCATTGAGTCATCTGCCAATGGTGTAAATTTCATTTCATACCTGTTCGTCACCTGTTTCTTCCTCTTATATACATTTTGTGAAGGTGGGGGTTTATTTCTTTTTGACCCTGGGTTTCACTCTAGCCCAGGCCAGCCTGCAAATCACCATGTTGTCTGGGAGGCCTTATGTATAGCAGCTTCCTCCTCTGCCTCATGAGTCTCCAGGCGTGTTTGGGTGCTCACGTCTGCTTTACCTGTGTTCTGTGTCCTACTTTCTCTGCTGAGTGCATATCATAGGTACATGCGTAATGACAGCGCTTGCCTTATAGTGAAACAAGGCAGGAAAGTTGAGGCATAGGACAGACTGATTTTTACACAGTGACTTGCTTTTCCAGTAATGTTCTCATTACATTTTTCTCTAGCTGCTAGAGAGCTTGTCATGTAATAATATCTCTAATATTCAAAGCGATGAGTTCAATCGCTAATCCAATTTATTTCCCCTGTTTTCAGGTGCTTGAAACAATTTATGTTTAATTTTCGTGTTGACCTGAAACTGTTGAAACTATAGAAAAATGTGTTGACCGTATTATTTGAAGATGAAGGTAGCATATTTAAAAGTAAATGTGGCTCAGTCAGTGAAGTGCTTGCTGTTCCAGAATGAGAACCTGAGTTTGAATCCTGGCACCCATGTAAAAAATTACGTGTGTTGATGTGTGTTTATAACCCTAGTCCTGGGTGTAGCCTTAGAACCGGCCAGTCTAGCCTACTCAGTGAGCATTCCCAGGGCCCAGGGAGAGACTTTGGCTAAAACCAAACCAAGCCACGACAAGCACATGAAGCCTCACGACCTGAGTTGGACTCCGAGCTCATATGGAAGTCGGGTGCGACGGCGTGCGTCTGTAGTCCTAGTACTCTTACACGGGGACGTGAAGCAGAGACAGGAGAACTGACTGGCCCAGCTAACCAGGAATATGCCGCTCAGCGGAAGAGAGACTGTGCTCGAACAAAGTGAAAGGTGAGAACAGATTCCCACAAAGTTGTCTTCTGACCCCCACACGCTCACACCCAAAATAAATAAATAGAGAAGAAAATCAAGGTGGAAGCTCCTGAGGAATGATCCCCCAAATTGTTAACCTCTGGCCTCCACATGCACGTACTTACATACATGTATAAGTGCACATACATGTGCACGCGCACGCGCACACACACACACACACATACATAACACACACAGAGCACTCACTTTTTCTGTATTCCCTAATTCTTGAATCCTGCTATAGTAAGCATGTAGCTCTTAATTATATAACAACTTCTATTGTAAACACTTGGCATATAGAAATTAATTTAATCTTCACAATAACCCTTTGCGATGGATGAGGCTGGCACCATTTTATTGATGAAGAGACCAAGGTGCAAACAGACTGTATGAGTTTCACGCAGTGAGACTTCTGAGACAGCTGGCTAGCACGGGGCCGAGCACCAGGAGTCCTCCTCCACCGTTTGCTGGCTCTCTCACCAGTGTACTACTTAGTTATGTTTATACGTGTGTCGTTTTTAGCATGCTAACATCAGTGGTGTTGTGTTTTGAATTCCAAATCAGTTGTTACCTGTTCTTGTATAGAAAGTGATTGAATTGCTTGTACTAACCTAGTATCCTATACCCAACCATACCACAAGGGCTTCCTTGCTCTAGACATTTTTTTTTTTTTCTGTTGATGATCCTTTTGGATTTTCTAGATAGGCAGTTATGTTCTTTGTATCTATGGATACTACAATATGGCTTTTTACTAGCCTTTTAATATGATGAATTAAAGATTTTTAAAATTTATTTATTTATTTATTGTGTGTGTGTGTATCAGAGGACACTATATGTCCCTGTAAAGGATCAAGGGGTGACTTCAGCAATCACCCTGGATTGTTTCTACTTTCTTCTTTTGGCTCTGGGATTTCCCAGGCTCTGCCCACCAGAGCTGGAAGGGCTGTTTCCGCTTGGCATTTTTATCTGGGACCTGGGATCCAAACGCAGGACCTTCTGCTTTTGAGATAAGATTCTTAACCCCTGAGCCATCTCTCCAGTCCTAATATGATGAATTATAGTAGGTATTTTTAAATGTTGAGCCAGCCTTGTATATCTGGGTTAACTTTTATCCAGTTGTGATGTATATAACTCATTATACATTGTTGGACTTGATTTGATAAGGTTCTGTTGAGGACTTTTTGTCTGATCTGTAATGTTCTTCTAATATTTTTGCATTGTGTTCTTACAGTGCTGTTGGCCCTCATAAGAATAAGAGAGAAGCGTTCCTTCAGCATCTGCCTTCTGAAAGCTAGAGAGCCACAGTCCTTTAGGGTCTGGTAGCGTTCACTGGGCCTGTTGCTTTTTGTTTGGGGGGCTTTAGATTATTGTTTCTCTAATAAATATAGATCCATTCAGATGGCTTTATTTCTTCTTGGGTAAGTTTTGGCAGATTGTGTTTCTCACAAAATTGGTCCATTTCATCTAGTTTATCAAATTTTGGAGCAGAGAATTATTTATAGTACTCCTTTATTAAGCATTAAATTGTCCTTTAGTAAGTTTATAGTAAGCTCCTCTTCATTTCTGTTGTTAGAAATTTGTGTTCTATACTTTTTAGCCTGTCTTATTGAATTTATTAATTTATTTTAAACAACCAACTTCCCGTTTCATTGATTTTTTTCTGATTTTAGTTTCATTAATTTCTATCATTAATTAAATCACTTTTTCTTGTTCTGTGATGTTTTTCTTTTTCTGTTTTTTTTAAGTTGATAGAGATGTGATAGATTTTAGATTTTTCTTTTTCTCTAGCACATGCATTCAGTGCTGTTATTGTCCCCCAAGGACTCCTTTTGCTGTACCCCACAAGGTTTCATACTGTACCCCACAGGGTTTCATGCTGGTTTCACTTCACCTAATTGAAAGAATTACATTTTTTCTCAATATTTCTTTAACCCATGTATAATTTTTGAAGTGTGTTGATTAATCTTCAAATATTTTAGGATTTTTTCCAACTATTTTTCTGTTTCTGATTTCTAATTTAATTCCATTGTGGTCTGAAAACAGATATTGTATGATTTTATTTTGTTGTAAATTTATTGAGGTGTGGCTTATGCCTTGGGATGTGGCCTCTCTCAACAAATGCTGCATATGAGGTTGAAATGTTAGTTTTTACTTTGTGGAGCTTGATGATCTCATTTGATGGGTGCACACAAAAAATACATACATGTCTTCTTGGAGAATCTCCACCTTTATACTGTGCCCTCTTCATCCTTGATAAGTCTGATGTCTGCTCCATCTGAAACTAGTGTCTACTGTTTCCCTTTGATTAGTGTTAACGTGGTATATTCTAACTATGGGGCCAGAGTCCTTGAAGAAGCTACTCATAGACACCAGTTTTTCCTGGGCAATAACTAATCAGGCCCAGTTCCTGAGTTTTAAAAATGGGTCTCACTTCATTGTTCAGGCAAACCTTGAATTCTTTATCTCCTTGTCTAAGCCTCTCTAAAAGTTGGCATTGAAAGCACATGCCATTCTACCCAATTTCCTCATTGCACATTCTCAGTGCGTCAGTACATTTAAAGTGGGTTTCTTTTAGACAACATTTAGGTGGGTCTTCTTTCTTGGTCTACTTTCACCATTACTGTGTTTTAATTGGTATACTTAGGCCACTGATAGAACATTGTGTCTGAGACAGTTGGATTAATGTGGCCATTTCTTACTATTTCCAGCGTGTTGTTGTGTGACATTTTTCCTGGGATGACATCACACATTTATTCACCCCAGATAGGAATTTGACGATAGACCAAAGCATAGATTTACACTAAGGTCCAATGTGATGAATCAATGAGTTTATTTGGGTTACTTACAGGAATAGGGGTGAGGTTTACTGACAAAATCAGTCACACTGGGAAGTTGCAGTCGCAGCATGGATGATGGCTTCGCCACGGTTGCATAGATGGACTCCCTCCTTCAGTTAACCTTCATCAGCATATATACCTTAGCCCCCCACCAAGACTTCAAGCCCCCATTCGAGGCCTCACACCTTGAGGGCACGTTGGAGGGCCCCGGTACTAAGGCACAATCACATGCTGGCTCGGGGGTGCCCCAGGCAGGGTCAGAAGCCCAGGTAAGGGCCCAGCGAAGCTCCTTATCCCCTCTGTCTTTGAAGGAGCATCAGTGGCCAAAGGATGAGTCTTGATGGTCTCAGATAAAGGTGGCAACTGTTTGCTCGGAGGAAAACTTCACGCTGAACAATCTCACTGCCCTAGTTATTGTCATTAAAAAAAAAAAAAAGACAGGAGCTAATCTTGAACTTCTATGTCGCCTAGGGTGACTTCTGATCTCCCCCCCCCCCCCCCCCCGAGTGCTAGGTTACAGATGTGTTTTCTGCGGTGCTGGGGTGGAGCCCAGGGCCTCGTGCATGCTGGGCCGGCACCCTACCAGTCCCTCCTGTTATTATTTTGAACAAACTGCTGTTGGAGTAATAAAAAATAAGAAAGCCAGTGGTTTTATTCTGTTTTTAGTCCAACTCCGATGCTCTTTTCCTGCGCAGATCTGTTTCTGTCCTTCGTTGTTTTGCTTCCTCCTGAAGAGCTGTGAGCGTTTCTCGCAAGGCTGGCATATTGGCAACAGACCTCCGTTTCACCTGAGAAAGTAGTTCTCCTTCGTGCTTGAAGGACAGTTTCACAGGCTACGGAATTCTAGGCCGGTGGTTTTGTTTTACTTTTTTTTACACACTTTAGATATTTCTCTCCACTCTCTTACTTGCAAGGTTTCCGAGGAGAAGCTGAATGTGCGCCTTGTCTTTGTTCCTTCACAGGTAAAAGTCTTTTTTCCCCTCTGGCTTCTTTCAGGGGTTTTCCTTCATCTTTGATTTTCTGGGGCTTGAAAATGATGTGCCGAGGGTCTGTTCCAACTCAGTTCTCTCAGCTTCCCTGATCTGTGATTAGCGTCTGACATTAATTTGGGGGAATTCTCAGTGGCTGTCGTTTCAGATATTTATTCTGTTCATTTCTTTCTCTTTGTCTCTTTACTTCTTATAGTCATCCCACGGCTGAGGGCTTCCATCCCATTTACTTTCCTTGCCTTTCTTGTGACTCATCAGTTTGGTGCTCAAGCTTGCAAACTCTTTTCCCAGCTGTGTCTGGTCCACAGTTGGCCCACAGAGACCCTCTCTGTTCTTCCACAGTGTTTTGTATCTTCGACTTTTTTTTCCAGTTCTATCAGGGTTTCAGCCCTCTGTGTACATTGTCGAGTGTTCTTGTACACTGTGTATTTCAGCCATCCGAGTGCTGTATTACACTTGTTTCATGACGACCCCAGCATTCCTGGGGTACTGCTGACCCCTGCTTTGTCCCTTCAGATGCTGACTTTCGCCTTTCAGCATGGTGTGTCTTGTACTTTTCCCTTCCTTGGTGGACAAGACATACAGACAAGAGGAACCTGGGCAAACAGGCCTTTTGCAATGTGGCGCTGAAGAGCAGGTAGCCAAGGCGATCTGTGGTCCCCTGACGCAGTCTCGGGGTGTTGCAAAGTCTGTCATTGGCATGAATATCACGTATGCTTCTTAGTTGTCGCTGTGCCCCCCTGGTCCCTGCTTCAGTGGAATGGATGGTTAGAGTAGGTTGGGGTTGGCTATATCTTCCTCCCACATTATTAGACCTGTTATAGCCCATCAGCGTTGACTCTGGTAACTCATTTCTTTCAGGGCGAGCCTTGTTAAGAGGCAAAGTGCTTTGGAGTATTTAGAAAATGTTCCCTTCTTTCATCATTACCAGAAATAATAGGGGATTTCTTATTGTGTTTAATTTATAATTAAGTTTCATTCTAAGTATGTACACACAGAAAAAAAACAGTATCTCTAGGGCTTGGTACGGCCATGATTTCAAACCTCTTCTGGGGACTTTAGAACCTATCTTCCTTGATAAGCGGTCTGCTGGGAATTTTATTTCATACGAAATGATAACCAAAACTCAGTGAGATTTAAGTTATTTGGGTAAAGCTGCATAGCTAATTAATGGCTAACCACAAACAGAATTCATACTGTTTAGTCATAGTCCATCGTAATACCAAACAACCTCTCATCATTGAGCCTTAAATATACTTTAACAAGGTTCCACTGAACCACTAAAATGAACATCTTTGATGTTGCCCAGCAAATGCCCAGTGAAATGTGAAAGCATTTTCATACTATCACATTCTATATTCTTTTAAAATTTAGGAAATACATGCATTATAGGCATGTAAACAGATGCCTTTTTAATTCTGCATTAGATAAGTCATGAAATTGCCATTAATTTTTATTTAAATAGGCCATTTCATGTATACATCTATGCATAAATTTAAATTAAAGGCATATTTCTAGAGGAGGAACCCTCTGAAAGGACCATTTTTCAGTGATGTTAAAAAGCCATGTTGCCGTGGACGTCCCTTCCACCAGCCCCTCATTTTAGACGTGAGGCACTTCACACTGTATTCTGACTGGCTTTTCACAGCTGGCTTATACCTGCTCCTTCGCTGTTGTATCTTCTGAACTCTGGAAGGGCCTCAGCATCACCTATCCACTCACTGGAGTTTAAATGTCTTGGAGCTTTCTTAAGCCTTCAGCCACAGGCATAAATTAAAACGTAGACGCAAACACTCTGGAAGGTGGAGTACATTTATGTTCACGTGAGGTTATCAACGCAGAGGTTTAGTTCCTGAAAAGGTTCAGACAAAGATGGAATCCAGGGGGGGTTGGAGGGAAAGGGCTGATGAGTTTTCCTTTTCAAAGCAACTGTAATGAATGACATAGAGATGAATTATCTCAAAGAAAAAATATTTTAAAAAAGTGAGACAGATCACTTTAGGCGTGGTTAGTCATGACAAAGCCATAAAATCAAATAAGCTAAAGTTAAATTCAGGGGAATCACTGATGGGATTTGGGGTGGTATGAAGCCAATGATTCCTAGTCAGCGAGACACAACAACTGAGCACTGGGAGCTTCGAAAGCAGAAGGTCCTGAGTTCACATCTTGGCTCCTACACAAAAATGCCACGCAGAAATGGCAGTGGCCTGTACTTCTGGCCCTGGGAGGCGGAGCCTGGGAAACTCCAGAGCAAAGCAAAAAGGAGGTAGCACAATCCAGGGTGATTCCCAAAGTCACCTTTGGATCTCCACAGACACATATAGAGAGACACACATACAGACAGACACGTACACAGACAGAGAGATACACACAAAACTAAAATTTAAAAAAGAGGTTAGAAAAAGATCTAGCTTCAAAATGAATAAACCTTTTTTTTTTCCCCCCTGTGGCTATCAGACAGCACTAGTCAAAACTCTAATCAGAGGAAAAGATTGAACTGGAGTGGTAGATTATTCAGTGTGTTGTAGCGGTGCTCATTTATGTGGGCTCATTAACAGGCTCTGAGTTCATTTAGCTTGGGGAAGTAACGCGATTTCCTGTGACAGGTATTTTCAAGGAGCACGTGGTTTCCTTTAACAAGCATGTTGCAGATTTGGGGTCTTTATAAGCCTGTGGCTGTAAGTTCTGCTACTGTGCATTTAAGCGGAGGATCTTTACTTCAAAGATAGAGTGTTTTAGATAGCCTTTGGTTCCCTTTCTATAAATACAGTTGGATTGGCAATCATGATAGCAAGAAGCAAAGCCTGAATTCATTTAAAGTTAAACGTGACCTTTGCGCAACTGCTCTGCGTCCCCACAGTGCTCTGTGTTTACTGTGCCCGCGGACCACAGAGAACAGTAAACACAGAGAGAGCGAGGAGAGCGAGCAGGCTGGGTTTGCAGTGTCTGTCAACAGCTCCTCTCCTCGGGCTCTCACCAAATAAAACACGAGGTAGCATACGCCGAGGTCAGTCAGAGAAATTGAGGTCTATGTTCTCGAGGCAATCCCTGCTTGCTAACGGACTGACTTGACTTTGGGTAAGTTGCTTCAGCATCTTGAACCTTACCATTCTCTGAAACAGACTTAATGATCAACTCCCAGAGTGGTCTAGGCATATGTGTGAGAGTTGACCCCTCCGTAACCATTCGTCGAGGTTAGATGATACGATTCATGCTTGAATCTTACTATTTGTGTTTCCCGAGGCACGTGCTCATGTGGAAGTAGCAGGTCAGCGCTCACTAGGGAGGCCTTGTCTGCTGTCCTGAGCGGTCTTTGCACACGACCATTGATCTGCATGCCAACTATTTCACTGGGCTGTGTGCGTGTGTGTCTACTCTTTGTAGGAATCTTTTCTATGGTGAAAATGTTGAATGCTTACTAAACAAATGACTGATGGGCTGATTGAATGACAGGTATTGTCTCTGTAGATCCAAAGAAAAGATTGGTAGCTTTTTGGGGGGAAAGGGGAAGGAATTACATTATCTTTTTAAAAATTTTATAGTAATCACAAATTACATTTGTGTGCGTGTGTGTGTGTGTGTGTGTGTGTGTGTGTGTATCAGAAACATTGTGTGTACCTATAGAGGCCCAAGGATGATCCTGGGAATTATCCTGGATTGCTCTACCTCTTTTTTGCTTTGCTCTGGGGTTTGCCAGTCTCTGCCTTTCGCTGCTGGAAATGCAGACTGCTGCCATTTCTGCCCAGCATTTTTTAATGTAGATCCAGGATTTTAATTCAAGTCCTTTTGCTTGCAAGGCAGAGGCCTAATCCCTGAGCCCTCTCTCCAGCCCACAAATTACTCTTGTAGATAACAATAAGAGAAAGGAAAAGGAAATGAAGATTATATCGGTCCAATTTTCATTGCCACAATGACATATTGTCATGGTTATATACAGGTGTTAACTTGATGGTTGAGGATTTGAGCTCTGGCCACATTTGTAGAGAATTAGTAGTTAAGCCCAGAACAAACCTGAAGGAGATTATCTAGTTGATGGGACAGACCCGCCCTATGGTGGGTGGAATTAGGTCCTAAACAGATGGAGAGCTGGTTGAGAGTTGGCATCCTTCTGTTCACTTGGCCAGACATGCTGGTCTGGCAAGTAAGGATTGTCCCTCTCTCAGCTGTTGTGTAGAGATGGTGTGGCCAGTTCCCTCGGCCCTGGTGTTGGTGCGTGCTCTCCCGTCAAGCTGGACTGAGAACTGTAACCAGGAATCACAAGAGAAAATAAATCCCTTGTTCCCGTAAGCTGTTTGCTGGTGTTTACTGCTACCTATACCAAGGACAGAGTAACCATATAAAGAGAAGAAGGATGCTTCTCACGGCACTTGAGAGTTGGGAAAGGTGCCACACTGGTTTTCTTTGCTGAGAACCTCATGAAGATAGTCTTGCAGAGTGGCAATGCGTGCGAGGAGGAGGTTCCATTTCAAAGCAGAAAGCTGAGACACTGGAGTCCCCAGTCACTTTCAAGGGGCACCCCAAGTAAGCCCAAGCCCTTTGCTAAGCCCAGTTTTAGGTTCACACGTGTACACTGTCACCACATGAATTCTTGGGAGACAGACTCAAACCATATGCCAACCATAGCAAAGGGATCAAGTGATATATGGATGCTAATAAGTTCTTCCCAACTTTTGTCAATCATTTAGTGCTAGAAATCTAAGTTGTTGTATTGTTCCACTAGTTATTTCCTTCTGTAAATCTGGTCTATACTTTCCCTCACAAATTCTTCCAAGGGGGCTGGAGAGGTGGCTCAGGGGTTAAGCTTCTGCCTTGCAGGCGGAAGCTCCTGAGTTCGGATCCTAGACCCCACGTATAGACACTGGGCGGAAGCAGGGGTGGCCTGCGTTTCTGGTCCTGGTAGGGCGGAGCCTGTGAATCCCCAGGAGAGTAAACAAGGAGGAGGTGGAGGCGTCCATGGTGATTCCCGAATTCGTCCGTGGTTCTACATATACACACGCATACACGCACAATTGAATAAATAATAATAAATTAAAAAAAAACAAATTCTTCCAAGAATATTTAGCTCTGTGTCTAAATTAGATTTATCTAATTAGATTTATCCAGTTTAACTAGCAATTGCCAATTCTGTAAAACACATAGGAAACTGTGGCACTGAACAGTGTGTTGTGAAAAGAGGAAAGCTAAGTGGTAAGCAATCAGAACATAAATGTTGTATATGAAAGACAGGACCATAAGTGTGTTAGGGCTGGAGATACGGCTCAGTGATACGAGTGAGGTCCTGGGTGTGATCCCCAGTACCGCAAAAAACAAAACAAAACAAAACAGAACAATAAGTTCATCTATAGCTTGCTTTATAACTTGCTATCAATGCCCTCAGACAGATCCTTAGGTTCTAGAAGATTAAATTTCTAAGATCTGTTAGGTAAAGTCACTCTCCAAGATTCATGGGAACAAAGTGTATGTGTACACACAAGCATATATACATATTCCCGGTGAAAGTATCCGCTAACATTTTGAGGGATGGGGAGATGGCTCAGTTGGCAGAGTGCTTGTGTGCTAGCACACAGATCGGAGTTCGATTCCCAGCATCCACGTGAAAAATCTGGGCGTGCTCTTGTAGTCAAAGCACTGGAGAAGCAGAGACAAGACAGGAGGAGTCCCCGGGACTTAGTGAGTGGGTAAAGGTGTCTGCACGTAAGCCTGGCAACCTGACTTTGATGCCCAGAAGCCCACAGGGTAGAAGGAGAGAACTGATTTCTGAAAGTTGCCCTCTGATCACACACATGCATGCTATGGCATCTCTCTCTCTCTCTCTCTCTCTCTCTCTCTCTCTCTCTCTCTCTCTCTCTCTCTTTCTCTCTCTCAAAATCAAATACTGTGAAGAGTAATTAAGGAACACTCCTAAATGCTAACCTCTGGTCTCTACAGGTGTATGCACATTCACACTGGCATACGTACTTAAGTAACATTGGGATAGGATTGCAGGAAATGACTACTTAAGTACCTTAGCTTTATTTTATGTGTGTACATGTGTGCATATGGTATATGTATGTTTTTATGTGCAAGTTTCTGTGTCGTTGTATGTGCAAGTGAAGGCCAGAGGTTGGTGTCAGGTTTTTCTGTCCACTTGATTTTTCTAAGACGTTCTCTCACTGACTGGAGCTTGTGGATTCGCCTGGGCTGGCTAGTGAGCTCCAGGGACCTGCCTGTCTCTGCTCCCCAGCACCAGTGCACATCACCACCATGTGTAGGTGGTTTGCTTTGTTTTTACACGGATTCTGGGGCTTGAACTCAGGTCTTCATGCTTGTGTGCACGCATGTAAAATGCACACATTTTACCGCTTGAGCCATCTCCTCACCCCAAGTACTTGAGCTTCCAAGTGTGTGCTCTTTGGGTTGGGCGCGGTGGCTCATGCCTGTCATCCCAACTCTTAGAAGATGAAAGCAGCAGGACCAAGAGTTCAAAGTCAGCCTCAACTGTACACCAAGTCCGAGGCCGGCCTGGGTGACGCGAAGCTCTGCCTCATAAAAACAAAGAAAAGCAGAGCTTTTGGTTTGGTTAAGATTGAACGTTAAAGAGGATGAGACTGAGGAGGCCCCACAGCTTGCAAGCTCACACATCCTGGGGACGCCGTGTTCCACCCTCTCTGGAAAGTCCGAGGCCGTGGGCTGCTGGAGAGGCAGGGAAAACCGCGGTAGCAGCGCTGCATGACTGAGACTTTTGCTCAAGTACTCGGTCAGGTACCCGAGAGGGAATTCCTACATCTCCCCAGCTCCTTCCTATGAGCACAACACCCAAAACCATGCAAACACATAGCTAGGTGACTGGAGGGCTGTCCAGAACCCCTCTTTATGAGTCAAGTCCTTCTTGACCTCCTCCTTCAAGAAACACGTCCCCCCAAACGCCTCCCCAGGACGTTCATCCAGGCGGAGCTAAGCCACCACACTAGGCTCAGCCTCTAATTTCTGTTCATAGCATTTGCACATTGTTTTACCCATTAGAGTTCCAGCGTCAGCGGGACCCACGGCAGTCAGATGGAGGAGACCCTGGCAGCTCTTATGTTCTCCTTGGTCGTGTGCCTGGCCTGTTTCCCTCCTACCCTCTTCTTGTAAAACCGCACTAATAGAATTATTATGCACCATTTAATATCTCCCATTCTCATCTGTGCAAGCTGTCAACGGTCCTGGGGATCTCTTACCAAGAAGACAGATGTTCGCCTAATGAGAACCCATCGTTGCGCCCAGAAGCGCTGTTTCGACTATTGATGATAACTCTGGCTAACTCAAATTGCCTCATTTCTCACAGTGCTGTGGTTCACGATGCTTGTGTTATCCCCTCACAGGATTATCTGAATGTGTGGTCCAGTCCACCCCTCAACCTCCCTATTGGGTAGGATAAATACTTCTCAGCCTGCACGATTCAGATTCATTGGTGTTTTTTTTTTTTTTTTTTTTAACATCTGCACTGGAACTCAGAGACATGCCTTTTAAAAAACATTTTATTTATTTATGACACATGCATTCCACCGTGCAAGAGTAGGGTCAGAGGAAGTCAGTTTTCTCCTTTTGCCATGTGGCTTTCCAGGGATTGAACTCAGGTTGCAGGTTTGCAAACGGGCATCTCCCCACTGAGCTCTCTCTCTGGCCTAAGACAATGCATTTTTAGTCTAGATCAAGTCTGAAACATTAGCATCATTGAATCCGCCTGTCGTCCACAACTGGAACAGCGGGGTGATGAATCGGGGAGGAAGAATGCATCCCGGCTGCCGGCTACCACAGACCGGGACTGGCAGCTCTTCAGATCTTCCCTGTATCCCAGACCTTCTCTGTCGTTGTCTGCTGTGTTTCTAGGTAGAGATTTATTTTTATTTGTCCTGCTTGTTGTTAGAGTCCTTTTTCCCTTTCGTAGTTCTGGCATAGAATTCGGGGCCTTGTGTGCGCGCCACCATGTTGCTGTATCCTGAGCCCCTGACTGTTTGATACGGGGTCTCCCGTGTAGCCCACCTACCTCAGCCTCTTTCACGCTGGGATCATGCACATGCATCCCTATGACTGGCTGGAGGTAATTTATGATCTGAAGATTCCTGTGTTTATCAAATTCCCTGCACCCTATTAAAATCCTACTAACGATATTCTTTTGAAACTCATATTAGTAGATGAGAAATAGAATCTGTCCCTTATGACTTTTTATTCATCTTTTTCTTGTTGCTTCTCGCTGTATTTTCATCTGCTGTAATTTCATCTGTTGTATTTTCGAGGAATTCTTTAGTACTTTTCTGCATCCAACAATTCTCTCTCCAGCTGTTCAAATCTAGAATGTTGAGGGTGGTTTTGTTTCATTTTGTGTTTTGAATGTTTTTATTTCAACAACTACTGTTCATATTTAGATTTTTTATACTTTTTTTGTGTGTGTATGTGCATGAGGGAGAGTGTATGCCGTGGCATGCATATGGAATTCAGAGTACAATGTATGGGAATTGGTTCTCTCTTTGCACCTTGTATGTTCTGGGAATTGAACTCAGGTCATCAAGCTGGGCTGTGGTAATTGCTATACTGAGCCATTTTGTCAGCTCGTCAAGATTTTTTAAAAATTAAAAAAATTTTTTTATTTATTCAATTGTGTGTGTGTGTGTGTGTGTGTGTGTGTGTGTGTGTGTGTAGAACCATAGGCAAATTCAGGAACCACTATGGACTCACTTCCATCTCCTCATTTACTCTGCCCCGGGATTCACAGGCTCCGCCCTACCAGGACCAGAAACACAGGCCGCCCCCACTTCGGCCCAGCATCTATACGTGGGGTCTAGGATCCGAACTCAGGACCTTCTGCCTGCAAGGCAGAGGCTTAACCCCTGAGCCACCTCTCCAGCCCCTCCATGTCAAGATTTTTAATTGTTTCCATTATACCCATCTGTTCTTATTTCATTTCTGTCTTTGTTTTGCTTCATAATCACATTTTCCTTATTACAGTTGTGAGTTTTCTATCAACTTCTCAATCATTTACTTAAAAATCTTTGCTACATAAATTTAAAATCCTGTAGAATATTGATTCTGTAGGAGATTCCTTGGATGCATTTATTTCATTTGGAGTGGAATTAATTTTATTGACCATCTAATGTGATTTAGACGTGCCGCCTGAGGCATGTATTGAGTGCTAGGTCCTTCCCCCTGCTACCCATGTTCACTTTCTGCTTTACGTTGGCTGTTCAGTTCCTTCTACCCAGCTTCCTTCTGGTCTCCAGTACAGGCCTTATACAAAGTGTCTTGGGGGCTGGGAGCCTTTGTCTTAAAAGCAAAAGGACCCAAGTTCAAATCCCCAGATCCCACATAAAAATGCTGGGCAGAAATGGTGACACCTGTTAATTCCAGCCCCAGAAAGCAGAGCCTAGGAAGCCCCAGAGCAAAATACCTTATTATTATGGTAGAGCAATCCAGAATGATTCCTGATGTCGTCCTTCAGCTTCCACAGGCCCACACACTCAAGTGCTCTCTCGTAGATAGATAGATAGATAGATAGACAGATAGATAGATAGATAGATAGATAGATAGATAGATAGATAGATAGATAGATAGACAGATAGATAGACAGATAGACAGATAGATGTCTTGGGGAGATAGAAATAGATAGACCGATAGAGAGGTGTCTTGGGGTTTCAGCCCTGTGGTAAAACCAGGGTATCATAGACACCAACCTAAGCCAGCAGGTAGCTTAGCTTAGCCATATCTTAAAGCTGTACACTTGTTCTGCTTCTAAATCCATGTAAATAAATTACAGCCCAGAAAGCAATTATTGTCTCTCCCTTCTTCCTCCCCACCCTTCCCCCTGCCCCTCCCCCCCACACCCACTACCCATTTTCTCCTCACAAACACAGACCGTCTCACATTAAAGAGCAAGGCCAGCTCTGGATCATTAACGTACAGATCAAGAGTCCTGCAGATGGTCATCGTGTATACTTCTATGTGGAGTTTTCAGTCTTGTTTTTGACACTGGCAATGTCTGTTACTGCTGACTGTTTAGAGCACAGCAGAGCCGTACTTTCAAGCATGACACTGTGCCAACTTGACGGAAGGGTATTTGCTTTTTGTTGTGGTTGTTGTAGTGTGAGGGATAGAACCGAGCCCTTTGTTCATGCTAGGCAGGTGCTTTGCCCGTGAGATACACTTCTAGCTTGACTTTTTTTTTTAACTTGGAAATGATGTGGTCAGGTATTTGAGATACTTCTTTCTTCCTGCCCCGACTCTGTCCCCTTGAGATGTGGTGGAAGGCAGACTGGAAGTAGCTAAAAAGTAAATAAACAGGTTAGCAAGTGATCAGAGAATGGACTTAGAGGTATAACTAGTAATTGCTGTGTATTTATATTTCCAATTTAGAAAGGAGGTTCCTTTCACTGCAAAGGAGAACAGGAAGACAGCTAGATCTAGGCAGGACAGTGCTGAGAGTCAGGCAGGAGTACTAAGGACCTTTGAATCTCCCTAGTTCTTGATCTCCTTATATGATGCCGTGAGCTTCTGTTGACCTCCCTTGCATTTGACAAGCATTTCCTCCTCCTGCTCATCCGTTCCACAAGCTTCTTAATATCTGTAGAATAAGCAAGTGCAGTTCTGAGCTCTGTGGCCAGTGATACACTTGCCAGGTGCTCTGGGAGTGACTGGAAGCAGGATCTGACCGAGCGAGCAGGGTTGCTGTCCGTGGAGGGCTTTTCTGAGCAAGCGAGATTGGAGCTGTTCCGCTGTCCAGATCCTTCTGCCCTTTTGTTTCTACATGGCTGATTTTTTCTTGCTGGAGGACTCAGCTGTATTACCTCCTCAATAAGATTTGCTTTGAGAGCACCCCAAACTAGTGTTTGGCATATTACCTTCATTTATTTTCTACAGAACATTTATTTTTATTTGAAATTACTTATTGGCTATTGCAGCCATTGGAACACGTGTATCGCATGTCCGGGGATCCCATCTCTTTTCTTACTTGTGTGCTCAGTGCCTAGAATACCCTGAAATGACCAATATGTGGCTAAATGACTGCAGAATTGAGTGTCCTTGAACACTGACCTCTTTCCCTAGTAATTCGTGTCTCCTAGTCTTTTACCTTGTATTTGACAGGACTTTTCAAGTTGGCTGCCTATTTGACCTTTATTCCATCATATAGATTCTATCCTCATTCTATGGTTTTATTACTCAATATATTTACTTTATTTATTTCTTATTATATTCTGTGCTTTTCTAATGAGGATGATTCATTCCAGCATCCCACCCTCTGGCATCGTGACAGGCAGGTGACTGCTTCAAGATGAACCAATCACAGACATTCTTGCAGGTTGCCGAGCAGATGTGTGTGACACACATGGAGACATGGCAACACTGTGAGGAGAACAGGGCACCATACTGAAGGAGCAGAAATGGGGAGGGGCAAAGAGTCTGGGCAGCTTTCTGTCTCTGCTTTATTTCTACCCAAGGACCATTGCGACCCATGGACTAGCCATGATTTTTGCCTTAAACAGTTGTTTGAATTTCTATCACATGTAGCTGAAGGATTCCTAATTAAACTGTGTATATAGATTTATTTTCTCTTTAAACCTGTGCTTCAATTAACCTTTTCTCTTTGATGGCTTATTATGAAATAAGCTTGTGTTGATTGATTGCACACTTTAATTTCTTATCCCTGAGAATATTTTCTTTTCTTTACTTTCTTTTTTTTGCACACACACACACACACACACACACACACACACACACACACGCATGCATGTGTGTGTGTGTATGAGAGAGAGAGAGATGAACACTTGAGCGTGTGTACCTATGGAGGCCCAAGAGTGACATCAATAATCATTCTAATTTCTCTATCTCCTTATTGCTTTACTCGGGTTTTCTAGGCTCTGCCTTCCAGGGCCAGAAGTGCAGGCTGCCCAGTATTTTTCACCTGGGATCTGAAGTTGGGTCCTTTTGCTTGCGAGACAATGGTTTTAATCCCTGAGCCATCGCCCTGGCCCAGAATCCATGTTTCTCTCTTTCTGCCACATTCCTTTCTTTCTCCAAGTTGCTGCTCAAGTTCCTTCCACTTCCAGTACTCTTCTGTTTCTTACTGTGCCCTCCTTCCCGTCTTTCACACATCGGTTAGATGTGAGCAGACGCCGTCTTGCCATGGCTCTTGTGTATTTAGCTCCTCTTGGAAACTGACTTCTAGGTTCTCCTTTGGTCTTACTTCCATCTGCGATGCTTTACCAAGCTGGTATAGAGTTTCTCAAGGGTGGCAGAGAAGTAGCCACAGGAGTTAGGTGAGACGCCCTGTGTGATTTCCCCCCAATTTTTGGTGGTGGCCCTACCCTTCCGGAGACTGCTGCCGCTCCCTCTGGGAGCCTGATGCCAGGAAGGGGGAAAAGAGAAGGAGGAAGAGGAAGAGAAGAAGGAGGAAGAGGAAGAGGAGGAAGAGAAGCCGTTGAGCATAGCTTTCTATCTGCTGGTCCCTTGGAACCAGCAAGCTGTCCCCACGCTCTACCACTCCCCGCAGACTCCAAGTAGACTATTCCAAATCTAGCCCATAATTTCTAGTTTCTAACTAGGGGGATTGCAGGAAACTATTTTGGGACCGGCAACTTTTCTCAGGCAGCTAAGTTGTAAATTGGCTCTCAGCATCTTTCGGCAATCTGCTTCATGTATGCTACATCCAGGAGAAGATCTGACTTTCTGCTGTTTCTTTTTGACTCATTTGCTCTGCAAATGTTTATTGAGTGTGTATCCATCCATATCTGGAACCAGACTTCTCTCAAGTAGCTCACATTCTGTGAGCAAACAGATAACACCACACATATGTAATGGTGGGTAGTGACAAGGTGCGTGAGGGGGTGGGGGGAAGCACAGCAGGACACGGAGATACAGTGATGAGGTGGGTGTGTCAGGTGGTGGTGGAGGAGGGCTCTGAGGAGGGAGTGCTCAAGTGGAGATGAATGAGTCAGGGATCCAGCCATGAAGATGCCTTGGCAGAAGCAACAGCAGTTTAGGGCTGCAGGATCAGGCACTAGAGTTGCAGAGGAGGAGGGAGAAGAGGTAGGTGAACTCCTCAAGTTAAGAATGGAAAAACATGGTCTGCATGTCTCCAGATCTAAGCTATGCTCTTTTCCCAGGTTGAGGATGGTGCCAGACAAGGGCTAAAATTTGCAATATCTGCCTTTTCTTCTTTTTAGCCTATTTTTATTTATTAATTTATTTGAAAGAGAAGGAAAGAGAGAGATAAAGATGACACATGCATGGATGAAGGGAAGCCGGTTCTCTCCTCCCAATCCCCATGGAGTGGAACTCAGGTCACAGGTTTGCAGGCAGACACCTTGCCTGCTGAGCCATCTCGCCAGCCTGATTTTGCCTTTCTTAGGCCACTGAATGCCAAAGCAGCACCTGGCAGGCCTTTTTTCCCTCATTCTTTTATTTATTTTTGAATGTTGCATACATGAATATAGTGAATTCATAATATTTTCAGTTTTCACCCCTTAATCCCAAGTTCCATCCCCCCTCTTTTTCCCCTTACAATCCTTCATCTCCCCTGCCAGGCTTGCTCCCTCTTATTTTCTACTCTTTTTACTTGTGTGGCCCAGACACCATCTAGTCTGTCTTGGATGCCATATTCTTGACATGCTTCATGCTCCAGTGAGCTTCCTAGATCGGTGGAGAGACTGTCAAGGAACGCGTCCTCCTGCACTTCTCCATCAGCATTAGTCCTCACCAGTCTCTCAGAAAGGTGTGGCATTTCTTGAGATTTTTCTGCTTTCATGGTGAGATGTTGAGATAGATTCTGTGCAATTCTTATGTAAGTAAGAATACGTAAGTAAGTATTTCAATCTGCTTTGAAATCTTGTATGTCACAGCTCTTTCATGTCCAGGAAATAATGTCTGGCCCACCACTGTCTCACTTCAGGCTCTTACAGTCTTACTGCCCCCTCTTCTGAGATGCTCCCTGAGCCTTGGGATGAGTGTGGGTGAGTTATATAGGTCCTATTTAGGGACAAGCAGGCCACAGTCATTCATTTTCTGAATTTTGGTGAATTGTACTTATCAGCAATAAACTTCCTCAACAACAATCATCTTGGCAAGAGATGACCGTCAGTAATAGTGGCATATCAAGGAGATAACCAACAACTTTATGATCAGATTTAAGGCCTGCTTGTCAGAATGGAACACATTCCTGCTACTGTAAACTAGAATAAGAACCTATGAAAGGGAAAGACAGGTCCTGGGGCAAGAGCAGACTGTCAATCTTAGGCTGGGAAGACAATATAAGAAAATGCTTTGTAAATACCTGTTATTATACTCATAGACAAGAAAAATGCTCAACACTCAACCTAGAAGCCTTTTTATGGCAGTGAAGATGAAGTGTCCAGCAGAAGTCGGGGTGCTTAGATGACAAAGCTCAAGCAGTTGCAGAGGAAGTTAGTTGGGAAGGAAGAGATTGCTAAATCATGAGATTAAAGAAAGTAATCTTGGTAAGAATGGTAACTTTGCACTCAGACCCTACAGTGTCCTTCTGATTCCTTAACAGTGTGACCAGTAGTTAGAGAATACTTCACTGCTGGAGAGTTGCTTTGGGAAAGCAGTACTTTCATTCATCTTACATAGAACTCAGATGAACATAGCGATGGGTCCTCGGGAACTTTCAGCGAACATCTGGAAGAAGGCTCAGGAAAACATGAGGTGTTTATATGAGTTGGTCTCAGATCCCAAGGTGATTTTTTTAAAATCATTTCTCATGGGAGTGGATTAAAACTAATATGGATATAGTATACCTGAGTGACTTATAGGTTATGGTGTGTTTTGATCTCTGCGAAGCAGACTGGACAGATAAACTCTTACTGCTATTCATAGAGAGCCAGGTGCAGGCAGACCATCAGAGTCACAGATTCATGGTTAAGGACAGAGCCATTGCTGGAATGCCGGTCTCCTCTGTGCTTGTCACTCCAACAATGGTTAGCAGTTGCTTTGGCAAGATGCTATGTAATAGAACAGTGAGTTTCCTACTTTTTCTTGCCCTGCTCCAATTGTACCTCTCTAAAGTAACATATTAGGTGCTGAGCCCGTACCGCTTTTTATGCTGCAATACCAATACTCCAGACTGAGTAACTGACAATTCTGAGTACAGCAATTAATTTTCTCACAGTTCTAAGGCCCAGGAATTCCAGCTCAAGTTACAAGCAACTTTGGTTGTCTGATGAGGGTTGCTCTGGGCTACCAAGACCACACTCTGAAGCTGTGTCGTAGGGAGAGGAGAAAGCTATGTCCTTCTGTGGAGACCAGCAAAGGCAAGTGAGACACTATCTACCTGAAGTCTCTTTTCCAAGGGCCTAGATGTCATTCACAAAGAAGACCTAATGGCCTAATCACCTCCTATTGGCAGCACCAGAAATAGTAGAAGAAAAACATTCACCTTTTTATGTGGGACCTGAGATCCAAACTCAGGACCTTCTGCTTGGAAGGCCAAGTCTTAACCCCTGAGCCATCTCTCCAGCCCAGAGAAATCACATTCAAACCATAGTAATCTGTGCGTATCCTTGTCTGCTGCATACCTTGTCCTGTGCAGTGATCTCTTTACACATGATACATTTAAACCATACTGTGCATAGTTTCTTCAGGTCTTGAGCCATATACTGTGGTCATACATCTAGCTAAGTACATCTAGATCTGATTCATTCCTCATCTTTGGGAGCCAATATTGGTGGTTTTATTGCAGAGTACGGATGCCGTTTAAAAGAAAAATTCAGGGGCTGGAGAGATGGCTCAGGGGTTGTGACTCTGTCTCACAAGCAGAAGGTTCTGAGTTCGGATCCCAGATCCCACGTTAAAAAAAAAATAAAAGAAAAATTCAGCAGTGTATTTAATTTGAAAAACATCATGGCATTGTACAACGTGACTTTGTCGCACATTAATGGGTGTTCTTCTTACAGTATCTACAGTATCTTCTTACAGCATCTTTCATCATTTGTCATGACTGTCTCCACCTTGCTACAATTCCACTCGTCCTTAATTTTCTTTAGAATAAAAACTAGATTTTCCTTTTCAAAGCAAATTCATTGTCTTTCCTCGTCTGTTTTTAGGTCATCACATCCGGGAGAAATCCAAGCAGGTCATCACGCTGCTGATGGATGAGGAGCTGCTGCTTAAAGAGAGGGAGGTGGCGTGCTGGACCAGACAGCGCACGTCCCACTCCGTGGCTCTGCCCAGCAGGTTGCCCGGCACAGGTAGCTCAGCGTGCGCGTCCGTGCTCAAGCTGGAAAGCCCCGCCTCAGAGAAGAAGCACCCACTCCTGAAGGTGACGAGTCTGCGTAATAAAAGTGCGTCTAGTGTTATCAGTTAAGAATAGTTTAAAAATGCAAAATATCAGATTTTAGCGTCCCCTAACAATGCCATGACAACCGTGTATTCCGTTGCTGACGCCACCCTGTAGGGAGCAGAGATGACAAGCTACTTAGCAGGAAATTTCATGATCATTTTCAGGATACATCGTGCTTCTTGGACTCAAATAAAATGTTTCTCAGCTGAAAAATATTAGACTAGTGATTATCCTGTTTGGCATCAAAATTCCTCCTTTATGTTCACAACCAGGATAAGAAGGAGATCGGGGTGTGAGGTGTGCATGGCACTGTTGACTCTAAAAACATCAAGAAATTGAAATGTCTTTAAATGCCTCAAAATTCTAAAGTGCTTTAAGTATCCCTCCAGGATAACATTTTATAATGGGACTGTAAATCTGGACCATTGAATTTTTTACAGAAGGGATGTCTTCATATGTTATCATAGAGGACAGCAGAAAGATAGAACTCTCTTTCTTAGCAGATTTGCTGAACTATCCAAGACTGTCGTCTTACCCTAACTTCTCCAGTACCCGCTGATGTGTCATGCAGAGGGAATGAATGTTTTAGGGAAGTAAAAACATTTGTGAAACATGACTCAGTTGCTCTTTGGAAGGAAATAAGCTTGCTGTTCTGAGAGCAAACAGGACTCTTCCAGATGTTTCTAAAGGCTTTCTTCTTGGTCTTCATCTGCTTTATCTGTTGTAAGGAGCAAAGGTTTATGTCTTACCCTGTCCCCCCAGATTTATATCCAGCATCTAATCTGCAGTGTGATAATGCTTGGAGGTGAGGCGCCGGGAGGTGATTAGGTCTTGAAGGCAGAGTCCTAAGCCTTCTAGAGTCCTATGAAACAGACCCCAGAGAGTTCTTGCTTACTCTCTTGCTGCTGCAGAAGCAGGGTCTCCTTAGAAGCTGACCTTGCTGGTACTCTGATCACAGAGCCCAAAACTATTAGAAAATGTTTTTCTGTTGTTTCTAAGTCTCTCATTCTTTGGAACTGTGCTGTCAGCCCAGGCCGACCAAGATGTCCACTGAGAAAGATTCTAAGACTTGCCGTAGGTATTAACTACAAGCAGTGAATTCCAAATGTTGCTGAAGTATAGAAACTTAAAAAGGTCAACTATAACATCAACACACCCAGCCCTGCTAAATGGTCCTTCTCGCACTCACTTGAGAACTCAGAAACATTCTCTCAGTTTGTACTTGGGTATTGGGGAATGGAAAACTCATGGGGGGCATTGCAATTATGACAGTGAATCCCACCCAGATGCTTCTAAAGGTAATGAGTGTTCTCTTTTAGGGGACCCGTTTAATTTGAATTAAGACTCCAAACGCTGACACTGAATCCAGAGTTGGTCGCCAGCTCCTCCCGCTCTCTTCTGTTTGCTACCTTTCCTCCTCTCTTCCTCCACCTTCTGCCTTACTTTCTTCCTTTCAACGTAAAGACACGCTTGCTGAATCTATTATTTGACTTGTGAATGTCCAACAGGAATTTGCTTCAGCAGTGAGTAAATTAAAGTTCTTTTTATCGTGGAGCTAACATTCTAGACATACACTGTGGGAAGGGGTCCATCACAGAAAAAGAAAGCAGTCAGAGATAGAATGATAGAGCTATTTATTTATTTATTTATGAGAAAGAACACACATGTATGTCATGACATAGAGGTGTGGAGATCCAAGGACAGCTTTTGGAAGTCAGTTTGCTCCTACTATGTGGCTTCCGGAGATCCAACTCTACTTGCTGGGTTTGTGAACCAGTACCTTTCCCACTGAGCTGCCTCGCTAACGCCCAGTACGGCTTCATCGGGGCAGGTAGTGAGGGACGGCCTATTGGAGGAGGGCACTGTTTAAACAGTGGCCTTAGTGCCACAGCAAGGTGTGCACAGTGGCAAGGGGGCAGCCTGGACACATGCTCCCACCCTGGAGCAGCACAGCTCAGGTGACTATAAGCTTAAGAAGTAAGTCACTAAAGGCTGGGAGATGCTGTCAGGCCTGTGCTTGAGGCCAACACAAGGACCCGAGTTCAGTTCCTCAGAACCCACACAAGGAGGGCTGGAGAGATGGCTCAGGGGTTGTGACTCTGTCTCGCAAGCAGAAGGTTCTGAGTTCGGATCCCAGGTCCCACCTTAAAAAAAAAAAAAAAAAAAAAAGATCAGGACAGAACCCACACAAGGAGCTGGTGTAGTTCCAATGCCGGAAGCCAGAGATGGGGTAGATCCTGGAACTTCTCGGACAAGCAGCCTAGCCAAATCGGGGTGCTCCAGGTTTAGTGAGAGATTCTGTCACAAAATAAAGTGGAGAGTGAGTGAGAAAAAAAACCTGATGTTAAATTTTGGTGTCTGTATGCACGAGAATGCACGCACACAGGCACGCACAGACACAAGCAGGCACACTCTCTAAAAAAATGTAAATAGGTGAGTCCCTGACTCGCTGTAGAAGTAACTCATCTCTGAGTCATTTTTATGACTCATTCAAGAGATTCTACTTTGTTGTTTTATGCTCAAAGATTATACTGTTTTTAAGTCCAAATGAGATCCTACTAATGCGATGACACATCTTATTTGTTAGATGAGTTCTCAATGACTTCAGACTAGTTTTTTCCCAAACAGGCCAACATGGTGAGCTCAGCACTTGGGAAGGTTCAAGGTCAGCGTGGGCTGCACAGCAAGACCTTAAAGCCTCAAAGAAAAAAGATCATGAAGTTTTGTTGCAATAAATTTAATGCCACACACATGTTCAGTATGATTTGCCATCTGCCTGGTGCCGCTGTAGGCACCGCACCGTAAGCAAGTCGGGTATGTTTCTGCTCTCATGGAAGTGACATCTTGAGACGTGCTGTGTGCTTGCAGGTCTGTTTCACAACAAAATGCTCCAGCAGCATCACTGATATGAAGCTATAGGAAGTACTGCCGAAAGCGAGTCGTGCATGTTTGGATGTAAAAGCTGGCTGTTGATTTCTTTAAAAAAATCTGTGAGATTAGTTGTTTTGTTTTGTCCATGGTCTGTACTAGATATGTAGATGCTTGTGTTTGTGCTTAGAGAAGAATAACTGGATTAAGTATATTTAGCAACAGCGACCACTTCCATGTAGGCGTTTGGAGCTGAAGCTGTACTAGAAGAAATAAAGCTGGCGTTTTGGAGAAGAATGAAGAAAAGATAAACTAGACTGGACAGACATTCTTAGTAGGAGCAGAGAGGTAGCAAATGAAGGGTAGGCCTTGAGGCATGGCAACCCGGCTTTGTTTCTCTCTTCTTCTCCATTCTCTCTTTCTCTTGGTGGTTCAGTGGCCCCAACCAGCCTCTCACTTTGCCTTCAGCTGTGCCTTCTGCCCTGTGGTTCCTGCCATAAATGGACTATATCTCCTCTGAAATCCCAAGACACATAAATGCTTTCTTTGTCCCCTAAGTCGCTTGAGTATTGTCTCACAGCAGAAAGAAAGGGACTACAACAGAGAGGTCATCTGAACTGGGCATCTCCACAGTGACCGTGCAAACCTCTGAGATCTCATGGCTTAAACACAGCGCGAGGTTCTTTCCCTCTACAGTGACCAGAGTGGGTTTGGAGAGCTGGTAAGGCCAGGGGTCTTAGGTTTTCTTTCTGTCCTGTTGCTCTACCAAGCTTGAGCTTCCACTCCATGACGCTTACTTGCCCGAGGGCTGGCTGTCGCGTTCACGTTGTAGCCAGTAGGAAGAAAGACAGGTGGCAGCTATGAGCAAACACCTCTTCCTGTCGATGACACTTAACAGAAGCTGCATCCAACATTTCAGCTCCCACATGACTTTGTACTTCGTTCCATGGCCGCTTTCTCATTGCCAGGGAGTTTGGGCAGCTGTGTGCCCAGGTGACTGAAATATCCTGTTAATATTAAGAAAGAGGGAGAACAAACCATCTCTCCCATGGGAAGAAAAAAAGGGAAACAGAACATGGGTTAAACAGGTAACACTGGTGTGTGTACTAACCTGGCATACACACTATCCATTGGAACGTGTAGGCAGACGTGGGCAGTTATTGGAAAGTTTTTAGAGCAATTAAGAAAAGTCATAATAAGTGGTATTTGGAAATTTCAATTTGCCAGGACTACCAACCAGGAAGCATTGTAGGCCTTGAAGCACAGGAGGATGTTTAGCTTAGTCACAGAACTTAGCTTTCTTATTAGTGAAAACAGCTGTTAGTGGGAGATAATCCTCGCTGCTTTGTGTCCAAGCGAAGGAGATGAGAGTGGGCAGGAAGCTGTGTGAGAACGTGGAGCTCTGATGCCGAGGAAACCGACACACAGTCATGTCCGAGGACAGCACAGCACACAGGGAGGCAGTGGAGTGATGTCACCTCGAAAAGAAAGGGGAGAAACTGGAAATGACTGCAACGTTTGAGTCAGAGCCAAGGAAGCAGGTCATGGGATCACACGGGTGACTTGGCATCGGAAGGAACTCTAGGCGCCTCCACCTTGCTCAGTTACAGCAAAATAAAATCAAATGCATCGCTGTAGAACTCAGACAGCTGCGCCAAGCTGCTTCTCGGCAAATTAGCGAGGGAAAGAGGCACTTGGAAGCCTTTCTGCTCACATCACCACTTCTTCCTCTTTTGTTCTTCGAGGTTTCTCCCAAGTTTTAATTCTGGCAGATTGCCGGGGTGGTTTTCGCGTGGATGGTTTGGTTTTGAAGGCAGAGGGGAGCGGAGGGATAGCTGCTCCCTGACGGACCACCCAGCTTCCCGGTGACCTGCACCCGAGCCGCGACTGGCACCCCAGCAACGCCTCGCCTGTGCGGGGCTCCTCGGACCCGTCCCCGAGCCCGCTGAGAGCAGCAGTCTTCGCAGCACAACCCATCTGTGTTGAGGGGGCCGCTGTGCGGTGCTGTCAGTCACAGCCCTCGTTGCCATGGAGAGATGGTCCCTGGAGAGCAGGTGACCACTGTTGAAGGTTACCCTGCACAGTGGCTGTCCCGCCGTTACAGTCAACTTCGCACTGGCAGAGTTGGTGCTGTGGTCTGCTCGCCTGCCAGAGACAGCAGGTGTCTTGCGCGCATTGTGAGCGTTACCAGAACACTTGCATCACCGAATAGCCAGTGGTTGACTTTTTAATTTAAAAGTAAATGTTCAAAAAGATGAAAATAACTTTAATTTATTAATGTATCTCTACCACCCTAAACTGATTAATATTGACATCATAGAATATTTATTTCCAGTCTGCTTTCTGTTATTTTTGTTTCAGAAAAGTTACTCTATTCTTTTTGGGGGGGAGAGGGGCTTACAATTCTTTTTTTAATTTTATTTTTTCTAGTTTTACAAGCATAATGAGTAATCGTCCCTGCCTCTCATTCCCCCCTCCCTCTCTCCCTCCCTTTTTCCTTTTCTCACCCTCTCCTCCCTTCATCAGCCTATCCCATTCCCTCCTACCCTGTCTGTCTGCTTTTGTGGGCCCCAGGGTTCCCTTTGGATTACCTGCTCCAGGGGAGACTCAGGCTTCTTTGGCAGACTAGGTGGCCCTCCTTGGTGACTCCCCTTCACCACATCCTATCCCTAAGGCCCCACTGCAGGTAATTATTTCTCCTGAGTTCCTGGCTAGTCTGTGGAGATGTTGCTATGACGGTCATTGTGCAGCGGATGAGGACGGTCTCCTTTCAGTGGGTTCCTGGATGCAGCAGCCCTGCCTGGAGTGGATTTCTTGACCAGTGGTGGGCCTCCCATCTCTAGGCTCTTACAATCTTATTCCCCACCCCCTGATTCCCTGAGCCTTAGGATAGGAAGAGATCTGGTTGGTCTGATTCTGGCTGCGTGTCCCAGAGTCGCCGGTGCTCTGCGTTCTGGTTGGTGCCGCTGCCTGCTCCACTGCACTGCACCGCACTAGACGCTCTTGTTTGAGCTCTTTTCTTATCTAAAGGTAAAATGAGACGTGTTTAGATGGAAGTTTTACTCTTGAATGTTTGTGGTTAGTATTGAGACATCGGGTCCTGTCTATTGTCAGTTTTCTTCTACTTCACTGTTATTTTGGCTGGTTTACAGTGTTGGGCACGTGCTCCCAGTCGTGGAGGGTGAGGGGCAAGGACTAGTAAACAGGTGTGTCCTGTTCTTCCCTCTCCTTTCTATTCTTTTTTTTTAAAAATTTATTTTATTTGAGTTTTTTGCACATGTGCGTACCTGCCTATGTATATCAGTGTGTACTTGTCGAGGCCCAAGGTGACTTCAGGAATCATTCTGGATTGTTTCTACCTCCTTTTTGCTTTGCTCTGGGATTTCCCAGGTTTTACTTTCCAGAGTTGGAAGTGCAGGGCATTGCCATTCCTGGCTAGTGTTTTTCTTTTTTTATATTTATTTATTACTTATTTATTTAGTGAGTGAGAGTATGTGTGTGTATCAGAGGGCACCGTGTGTCCCTGTGGAAGACCAAGGATGACTTCAGGAATCATCCTGGATTGCCTCTAACTCTTTTTTGCTTTCCTCGGGGTTTCCCAGGCTCCGCCCACCAGGGCCAAAAATAGAACATCCCCAATTTCACCTGGCATTTTTATATGGGACCTGGGATCTGAACTCAGTACTTTCTCTCCAGCCCTGAAAGTTACTGTTATTATTTTTTAAAAAAAAATCTAGCTTATTATGAAGAGTCAGTCTCATTACTGTATAGTTGTCAGTATTGCATGAACGTAACTTTAGGCGTGCATTGCCTGCAGAGATGACTAAGGAGTTAAGCCTCTGCCTCGAAAGCAGAGACCTGGATTTGGATCCTAGATCCCACATAAAAATTTGGGGTGGAAATGGCAGTGGCTGCACTCCTGGCCCTAGAACGCAGAACCTGGGAAATCCCAGAGCAAAGCAAAAACAAGGTAGAGCAATCCAGGATGACTCTCGAATCACCCTTAGGCCTGAATAAGAACACACAGTGCCCTCTGACACACACAAGCACCTATGGCCACACATGGACACACGGGCATCTACACACACGCAAAAAAATAATTTAGGCAAGCATTCACGTAGTCGTGGATAGCGCAGAAGTATGGACAGCCTGAGAAAAATGTCTTCGTGTGATGGGAGGTGAAAGGTCTCACTGTATGGTCCAAGTTGACTTTGAACTTGACAATGTAGCCCAGGCTGACCTGGAACTCACTATCCTCCTGCCTCAGCCTCTAAATTCTGGGACTACAAGGTTGTGCCAACTTAATATATGCTGATTTTTAATTTTACAAATATTTCTGGCAATAACTCTGGGAACATCTTCCATTCCAGTTACCAGAGGCCAGCACTCTGTCTCTCTGAGACAGGACTGACCGCGCAGGAGCTATGAGAAGTCTCCAGGGGCCTTTCCCCCCAAATTTTACACTTTATTTATTTATTTTTTTTGTGTGTGTGTATGAGTGTGTGTGTGCGCGTGCGTGCACGTGCGTGTGTGTATCAGAAAGCACAGGTGCCTCCCTGTGGAGGACCAAGGATGACTTCAAAATGCCTTAAGCATAATGACATTTGAGCTTCCTGTGCCGACTCGGGCTCTGTAGGAGAAAGCCTCCTTCTCTCACGAGTTGGTCCGCAGGGTATTCACCAGGTAAAGTCGAACAGTGAGCTCAGAATCCAATATCACTGCACCAGGAGAAAGCAAGAAGGGGTGCATTTAGTTCCCTAAAGGTGGTAGATACTGGAAAGATCAGAGACTGTAGCATAGCTATGTATTCACATATTTAAATAAATACACAATAGAGTCACAGTTTTTAAGAGAGATTTTAAGGATTGAATGGATGAATTTCAAAAAAGTGAACTTACAAAAATGAGAACTGCCACTGAAATGAAAAAATAAATGTTTGGCAAACAAGAATCTGTGTCTACAAAGGAGAAAATTATTACACAGGCATAGTTGGAATTAATTACTGGAAACATGTAGAAGAAATAAACTTTTTTCTCTATAAAATGACAGGATTTTTTTTTTTAGTTAAAAATTACATGTGAATTCCAGCACTCAGGAGTCTGTGGCCAGAGGCCTGCTGAATGTTTGTGGCCAATCTGGGGTAGAGTGACGCCCGGTCACAAAATAATCTGCAGCAGTAGTTGGCTGTGGCATGCAAGCCAAAGGTGGCTTGGTCAAAGAGTCTTTCCTTCCTTCTTCCCTTCCTTCTTTCTTTCAGATGTTAAGAACATTTGACTCCGAGGGTTGAAGAGATGGGCCAGGGGTTAAGACTTTGCCTTGAAAGCAGAAGGACCTGAGTTCGGATCCCCAGGTCCCACATAAAAACACCAGGCAGAAATAGCAGTGGTCTCCACTTCCAGCCCTAACAACTGCCAGCTAAACAATAGAGGTAGAACAATCCAGGATGATTCCTGAAGTCACCTTGGCCCTCCACAGACACACACAGTGCCCTCTTTTACACACGCATGCAACACGTACATACTGGCACCAGCATACATGCAAAAAAAAAAAAAAAAAAAAAACTCTGAACTTTTAGAGGTCAAAGTATATAATAAACTTGAGGACAAGCTGTAAGTGAAGAGGATTAGAGAAATGGATTCCAAACAAGTGGGAAGAATGGAATGAGAAAAAAAAGTTTAAATCTTTACAAATGGCAAGAACAGAAAAAGCAAATGGAAGTAAAAAAAGAAACTGGCAGGATTAGGTCCAAGTACGTTAGTCACAGGTAATATCAACACATGAAGTTCATCTAGTTGAAGGCAGACATTAGCACATTAGCAGAAAAGAAAACCAAGTATATGCTGCAAGTGTAAGTTCCCATCAGGGTCGAAGGTAAATGAATATAAAGAGATAAATTAGGCATCATTTACTATTTAAAAACAAAGCCAGTGCAGTTATTTTAAGATCAGCCATAATAGAATCCAAAGGAGAAATTGCTCAATCCCCAGGATACTATTTCCAAATGTGAACATACCCAGGGACATAGTCTCAGAGGGAATGAAATAATGGCAGTACAGGAAGAGATCAAACTATGTGTATCATAGTAGGCAGCTTCCAAACATATCTTTCAATGATTAAAATTTACCAGACATTATAAAATATCTGTATTGTGTACACTGCTTTTTCTAGCCATAATTAACTTTGCATGCATAAAATACACAAAGTATTTCCATACATTAGAATGTGGGAATGTTCCTTTTGGAATCAAGTAGAAGAGAGTAGCTACCCTTCTTATTATATCATTAGAGGTGAAAAGCATGAATATTGAAATACCCTTTATTTAATAAGCCTAAGTTTTGAAGAAATAAACCTCATTTCCATATAGAAAATTTGCAAATGTCTTCAGACATTTAAAAAATAGCTTTAATAAGATAATTGGACAACCCACAAAATGGGAGAAAAATATTTGCTATGAATGTGACAAAGAATTAATCTCCAGAGTATATAAAGAACTAAAAAAATTGGACAAGAAAGCAAACAACTCAATTGAAAAATGGGCCCTGGAACTAAAAAGGAACTTCTCATAAAAAGAAACTCAAATGTCAAACAAGTATCTTAAAAATTGCTCAACTTCCCTAACCATCAGGGATATGCAAATAAAAACTATCCTATGATACTATCTTACCCCAATTAGATTGGCTAAGATCGAAACCACAGATACCAATGAATGTTAGCGAGAATGTGGAGAAAAAGGAACACTTAATCATTGCTGGTGGGAGTGTAAACAGATACAGCCATGTTGGAAATCAACATGGAGGTTCCTGAGAAAGCTAAAAATAGAACTACCATATGACCCAGCTATACCATAACCGGGAGTATTCCCCAGGGACTCTACATCTTACTATAAAGATATTTGTCCCATGTTCATTGCAGCTCCGTTTGCAATAGCAAGAAAATAGAATCGAGCAAGATTCCCATCAACAGAGAAATGGGTAATGAAACTGTGGTACAATGAAATACTATTCAGCTATTGAGAAGGAGGAAATTTTAGAATTTGATGATAAATGGCTGGAACTAGAAAATGTAATAATAAGCGAGGTATCACAGACCTGGAAAGACAAATGCCATGTGTTTTCTCTTATATGTGGATGTTTGCATGAAACGCTTGTCTGGAATATTTGGCTTAGAATTCCAGTGTGACTGTGGAACTTGCTGTATGTGCTCAGTTTATTACAGCTACTTATGTGTCTGAGATGCTTGGGTCAGCTGACAAATTCTATGATGTGGGATTCGGAGATAGGGTTGGATATGTTAGCATAGCAGAGGAATTGTTGCAGGGTAATATTGTGCATAGTCAGGTGATGAGTGTTGCCTATTGTGTTGGAAGATTTACATGGTGCTGTGGTTTTCTAGCCAGAAACTCTGGATTTGGTTGGATTTTTGGACGGTATAGGATCCCTTTGTATTTCTGTCTTTGCGTATTGTAGAATGCTCTATGATGTTGCATTTCTGTTTACGGTTTGGGAATTTTATTTCCTACCCAATGTTGTGAAATATATTCCCATTTTAAGTGTTTCTTTGAAGTAATAAGAAGGTTTTTAAAAGAAAAAATAAATAAACCTAGAATTGTTGAGACAAAAAAAAGATAATTGATTTTACTATTGCAATATCAGCCATAGCAACAAACATTGTAAATATAGCATTCATAGTTAAAACTGTATACTTAGGAACAAGGCATGCACAACATGTGTAAGATCAGCGAACTGCAGATTGTAAGGCTTAATTGAAATAAATTAAGACTGAAAGTGGGGCATACCCGTGTTCATTGAAATGCTGCAACCATGTCAGTTCTGTCCACGTTGAGCAGTTGGTGAGAGCCCCTCAGCGTTGGCGCCACTGATATATCCAGTCAGATAATTCTTTCTCAGAGAGAATTGTGCATCGTAGGATGTTTAGCCTACTGGCAGTGTCCCTTCCTGTTGTGAGAATCAAAAATGTCTGCAGACACAGCCTTGTGTCCCCTGCAGATGAAATCACCCCAGCTGAGAACTACTTATTGAGTACAATCACAATCAAACTTTTTAAAAAAATTAACAATCAAATTCATAGACTGGAAATAAAATTTATTTTGAAGTATCAAAAAAGGTCAAGAATAGTGCATACATGTGTACCCATACACACACACGCACACAGGCACACACACATGCATGTACATCAAGAACAGCCAGACAGTTCCAGCACTTGGAAGACCGAGGCAAGAGGATCTTGGGTTCCAGGCCATGCTTGGCTTGCACCTTAAGCCTTGGTATTAAAAAAAAGATCCCAAGGAAGAGAAAAAGTAAAGGATGGCAGTGGAGCATGCCTGGGCACAGGACAGTGCATGACGAGTGGACAAACACAACACCTGGGTAATCTTAATAAATGACAGAGGTGGCATTTCAGATTGGCGGGAAAAAGATGAATTGCTCAGAAAATAATGCCAAGACAGTTATTTATCAGGCATACAGACAAATCTAGACATATAAAGGTTTTTAAATTTTTTTATTTATTCAATTGTACGTGTATGCATATTGCACGTATGTGTATGTATGTGTGTGTATGTATGTGTGTTTTATGTATGTGTGTGTATGTATGTATGTGTGTGTGTGTAGAACCATAGAAGAATGAATTCGGGAACCACCATGGACCACCTCCACCTCCTCCTTGTTTACTCTGCCCCGGGATTCACAGGCTCCGCCCTACCAGGACCAGAAAGGCAGGTCACCACCACCCCTCCCCCCCCCCCCCCCCCCCCTCCCCCCTCCCCCCTCCCGCTTCCGCCCTGCGTCTCTACGTGGGGTCTAGGATCCAAACTCAGGACCTTCCGCCTGCAAGGCAGAGGCTTAACCCCTGAGCCACCTCTCCAGCCCCTTGCTTTTGTTTTTAAAGAAAGACTTTAAATGTTTCAAAGAAGATTTAGGAGAATATTTGAGATAGAGAAAACTTTTTAAAAAATCAGAAAAAAGTAGAAACTTTTTCCCTTCTTGTGGTTCTAGGGCTTGAACTCACGTAAGATGGCCTACACGTAAGATGACCACTCCACTACTAAGCTGTGTATGCTGTCAGCCCTAGAAAAAGCACAGGCTAGAAAAAGGAATTTTCGAGTGTGAGAGTGTGGTGGGCAGAATTCTGGGATAAGCCCAACGATCCCCTCCCCTTTGGGTGAGGGTGCTACTGAATATGAAGGAGACACCATAACGTTGTTCTGTGTGCCACTGAGAGCACTTAGGTGGCCTTATCCAACCACGTAAGCCCTAAATCAGCCCTGCTGTCAGGACACAGTGACAGAGATTGAAAGCATGAGAAAGATTTGATCATCGTTCCTGACTTGGAGAATAGGGATAAGGAGCACAAGTGGCTTCTAGAAGGTGCCAGGGAGCCCTGGTCACCAGCCAAAAATGGGGACCTCATCCCTAAACTTCAAGGGGCTTAATTTTGCCAATGCCTGCATGACCTTGGAAGAAAATGCTCCCTTAGGCTGCAGATAAGAAGCCAACTTGGCTAACACCTTGATTTTGGCTTCTCAGTACCCCAAAACAGAATATTCAGTGAGAAGCAATATTTTCCCTAGATTATTTTCAGGTAGCTTCATGTTTATATCTTTGTCCATTCTGTGCTGCTTTTTGCAGTGTAGTAAAGTAATGGTTCCATTTCATTCTTCTGCAGTAAATATCTCGTCTCCCTAACACCATTTATTGAAGAGATTATCCTTTCCCCGCTGTGTGTTCTGGGCATGATTGCCAGCGATCAGTTTCACCATCAACGTGGAGATTTATTTTTGAGCTGTCTGTTCTGACTGATCTGTATGTCTGATTTTGTTCCAGGTCACCTATTCTGAATGACTTCTGTAGACTCTGCGTGTGTGCATGAACGTGCACGTGTGTGTGCATGGGCGTGCGTGCGTGCGTGTGTGTGTGTGTGTGTAGTAGTGGGAGTAGCAGTAGTAGTAGATTTTAAGATCAAAGCTACCATATAAAAAGCCAAAAAAAAAAAAAGTCAGAAGATTGGGAAGTTTTTTTCCAACACATATAACTGAAAAGGGATTAGCATCCAGAATAAAGAATTCCTACAAATCAATGAGAAAGGCAGAGATGGTCAGATGTAGAAAGCATTTCCTAGATAAAAGGAGGGAATGTATAAAGCCAAGCAGGAGCGCTTTTGAAGGTCTCAGATTCACAGTGTGACATGATAGCAACAGCTGGAAAATGAAACTTTTGAAAGAATGGACTTTACAATTATGTAAAAAAAAAACAAAAAACCTTGCGGCGCCATATTATGAAGACTTCTTGCCTGTTCCCTGAGCTTTGTTTTCTACATTTATTTATTTTATTCCTCTATTTATCATTACATGCTCTTTGGGGGGGGGGTAAAGGGATGTCCTGGATCTTTTTCTCCTTCCTAACCATTCATTATTACTTTTTCTTTTAAAAGTTACTTTTAGTTACATCCGTGTATGGTCATTATTGTCGACCTGAGACAGATTCTTAGGTTCTTATTGGGAAGGTCAGTCTGAAAATGGGAGGCGCCATTCCCTGGGCTTAGAAGCTTGGACTGTAGAAAATGGAGGAAGCAAGCTGAGCGCAACAAGCCTGCACCCCTGCTTTCCACTCTTGACTGTGGGTGTGACGTGACCAGTTCCATCGGCTCCTGCTCCTGTGACTTCTCTGCCACGATGCACCGTGGCCTGGAGAGTAACACTCTCTCCCTTAAGTTTGTTTGCCTGATACTTCGTCATATATTGAGATCAATCACCTGCATTTATGGAAGATTTTTGTCATAGTGCCATCAGTATCTTATTGGGTCATGGAAATCTTTTTTTTTTTCTTTGTACCAAGGACCAAACCTCTCATACACTAGGTAAGCACCCAGACATTGAGCTATTTCTGCAGCTTTGGGTGTTAGGAAATCTAGCAGTTGCAAGATTTTTTTCTTAGCTACCTTAAGTTACTAAATACTATATCTGCCTTTGTGTGGTTGATTATTTTTCCTTGGCCCTGGAACTATTCATATAGCACCGTTTGTTAATTTTTCTGTTCCCTGTTATTCTTAAAAGGCATTGGCAAGAGTGTCTTAGATTTTGTTGTGAAATCAAATTGCCTTAACTACCTTTTTTTAATGGGTGTATGTGCACATGCTCATAACCTGGAATTGTGAGCTGGAATAAACCCCTTGTCCATAAGTGTCTTGGGTCAAGACTTTTGTTACACCAACGTGTCATAAAACTAATGCAGACATCGGTTCCCAGAAGAGTGGGGCTGTTGGCGTGGCCTATGCCCTGAGAACCTGACTTAAATTGAATTTGGAGATAATGAACTAGTTTGTGCAGCACAGGAAATATCAGAAGAACATTCAGGCTGATTCTGAGGAAGCAGTTTTGAACATTCAAGAAATGCACAGCACCAAAGAGAAATGTATTCCTGTGCTATGCTGGAGGTTCTATTTTATCAACATCTAAACTCATTTAAAAGAAGAAAGCTGGAAGGGGTTCCCTGCTCCTTAAAAGTGACTGCCCCGGAAAGATTTTTTCGGAGGCCCAGCACATAAAAGCCGATATGTCTCCGATCCAAAAGGACCAGGCTACATTTCAAGCTGCTGACAGAACTTGGCAAAGTTGCCCAGGTAGTGCTGGTTTTTGAAGGCAAAGATGCAAGATTGAAGGGGTCATGGGGAGCATCTGAGGCCTAGCACTGTACACGGCCAGAGTCCCTGAAGAGAGCCATGAGAGGCCACTGCATGAATTGAAGTCTGAACCGCAAAGGAGACCTTAGCATATTGGAGTTGCCAGGACCAGGGGACGTGTGCCAAGGAAGCAGCAGGTGTGGAGCTGGCCTAAGAAGCAACTGCTACGGGCAGCAACGCTGGAGGGGGGGGTTGCCTCCAGGTTTTATAGCCCACTTGATTACATTGTGAGCCCCCAGCGCCGGACATGGAGCTATAGGATTTGATATTTGCCCTGATGGATTTTTGGTTTGTCTTTTTATTTGTTTCTTGTGGTGTCCTGATTCTTCCATTTTGAACCAAGAACGTTGCCTCTGCACTATGGGATGTTGGAAGTATGTAACTTGGCGTTCATCTTACAGGAGCCCACAGTTCAGAGACTGGACTTTTAAGGTGCTGGGACTGTGAATATTTGTGAAATCTTTTTAAGTCAGGCTATGGAAGCTTCTAAAGTTTGACTGAATACATTTAATGTTACAAGAAGAACACAAGAGTTTGGGGACAAGGGGTAGAAGCTTGGGGCTAAAATGTGGCATGTTCTGCTGTCAAGCTGTCAAGGGTGGCACTGGGATGGTTAGTATTGCCAACTTGACACCAGGAGGCAAGTCTTCACGGCCCTGCCAAGAGGGATTCTCTAGATTAAGACAGGCTTCTGGACTGGCTGGTAAGAGGCTGTCTTGATTGCTTTAATTGAGGTGTAAGAACCTGCCCACTGTGGGCGGCAGAAGTCACTCGGCTTAGGATCCTAGATCCTAAGCTAGTTTATACGGAAAATTAGCAGAGCATCAAAAGCTCGTATCCCTCTCTTCTCCTGTGTCTGTGGTATGACTGACCAGCTGCTTCAGGCTCCTGTCACTGATTCCCTGCCGTGATAAATGGCACCCCGGAACTGTGAGCTATAATAAGACCTTCCCTCTCCCAGGTTGCTTGGGTCATGTGTTTGTTGTAGCAACATGGAAGGAAACCAGAGCAGTTTCTGATTCAGCTTCCTTAGACTACAACTGAACACCACCATCCTGGCCCTGAAAAAATAATCGAATGTGATGGATCTTGCTTCAGGCCGTACCTGAAGGACCCTGTTGATCCAAGCAAGAACATTTATCGGCTGCTGAGAGCAAGGCGGAGCTTTGGGGCATCTGAAGCCACACATGCAGGTGTCGTTGCTAGCGTTTCAGCGCCTGTCGGTTTGCTATCTCCTCGGAACTGGAACTGTCACGGAGCTTACCAGCTCTGCTTTGAAGTGTTATCTAGATGGTCCCTGCATAGCATGCGCAGCTGCACTATCAAGCCATCTTCTAGAGACTCCCAGAGCAAGAGACTCCTGGAGCATCCTCTCCTGTGGCCATTTCACACTTCCCTCCCAGCACCGCCCGCATCCTCCTCTGTGGCTTGTGATTTCACAGTCCCAGCTGCTAAACTGCAGCGATACCAGAGGGACTTCACTTCCAATAAGGAACCAAACGCGTGTTCTCTCCATCCACTTGGCTTGTGAAAATCTAGAATGAAATGCTGTGTAATCACTTAATCTAATCAAACGCACCTCCCTTTCAGTGTCTGCAGCCTGATGCTAGGAGAGGAAGAGACTGGGTGGTCACTCTGTATTCTGACTCTTTTTCTTCTTACCCACGAGATATGTTTTGGTACTTTGGTTTTCTAAGCCAAATGCATCTCCAACTGTGTGAGACAGTTTTCCTTCATTACTCTTGCTGTACTTTGATTTCCCTTACATTTTTTCTCAGAACTGACTTTCTGAAATTTTTATTAATATATCCCTTCAGTGTCCAAAGCCCAAGTCTATGCCATTTCAAAGATAATTTTGTTGCTGAATGATGAAGAAGCAATAATTACAGTTCCTGATTAAATCCAAGGAATGCAGATAGATGATCTGACCCCAAGTCACCACCATTTGCCAGCATTAATTATAAAATCTCCAAGTCCAGAATAAGTCCCTTTTAATTACTCATTTTCATATGAGCTTGCAACAAGATGAAAAGCTACAAATACAAATGAAAAGTCCTTCTCTGACACAAATATACACCCTTTACCATAGGGTTCATTCTGGTAGGAGCAATTTCTGTCCCCTACATCTTTATTGGAATTTTGGAATCCTCTGAAGCCTTGTTCAGCTTTTACTTCTGTTTCAGATTTTCCCTGTAATTAGTTACTCGGGAAAGTTCAGCATGTAATTCTCCAATTATTTCCTTTAAGTCTCTCTGTACAATAGATGTACCTTCCTGGTGAGGTTATAGGCTTTCTGGTCGGCTTGTATCTTGCTTCTCAAAGTGCTTACCATGTATAACCTCCAAAACAACTTTGAGAAGTCATGTACCTCTTCACAGATTTTTAGGTTGGAATATGCAATTTCATAAGGATAAATAACTACGAATTCGGACAAAGGGCACACGTTGATGTGGATGGAGGGCAGAAAAGACAAGCACACTCGGCATGGTGAGGTATTCCCAGACCCTCGGGAGACGGAGGTCGGTGGATCGTGAGCTTGAGACCGTGTAGTGCTGCTTGGTGCCGGAACGAGGGCTGAGGGCGAGCAGCCTCGCTTCAGTCTCACTGCCGAGAAAAGAAAGAAAGCATCCATCCGTCCTTTGCTGCGTCTAAAGAAGGGACACGCCCCTGACACCGGGCCTGTGGTCACTGGTCTGAAGAAAACGTCTGGTCCTTCAGAGTGGTTGGAAACTTCACCTCGTTCCTTCTTCTTATCCAAGTCATATTTTATGCCACACCCCCCACAGATTCTTTCTTATCTTTGTGTACGGTGCTTTTATGCTCAGAAGTCTTTTTTAATATCAAACGCATATATGAACTGAATACTTTGGGATGAGGATCTAGGTAGAAGATACTCCAGGCTGGACTTGTGCCCCTTCTGCCTTTGTCTTCCAAGTGCTGGGTTTACAGGCATAGCCATCATTCCAGGCTAGATCGACTTGTAACACAATTATTATTAGTACACAATCTATCAAAACCACATGAATTTATATATATTTTTATAAGTACTTATCAAGTGTAAAGAATACCACTTAATTGAAACCCACGCTTTTATGAGCTACTTGAGACTGTTCCGTTTACCCACATGTCAATATCACTTATTACTAGCTACAAGCACAATCAGCATCAATTCTATTTCTGTTTTACATTTTTATAGATACAATTGTTATAAAAATTTGCTCACCTAAATTATAGCCTAGACTAGGAGGCACTTTATTGTAGCACTGTCGATCAATTCTATGAATTTCTTCCAAGTCATATGCTAACAGTCGTATAGTGATTTGTTATAAAAATATTTTTCATCTCTTGTTGACTTAAGGCTTTCTTTAGTGTTATTGAAAGCAAGGAATTGAAAACACATTACTTAGAGAAAGATTTGTTAAAGCAGTCATTAGGAGTAATTTGCTTTCTCAAATTTTTCTGGGAATAAAACCAAAAAAGCCTTTGCTAAAATTTATCAAGCAACTATTAATTAAACATGTGCATTAACCTAATATGCTAAAAAATTGTGGGAAAAAAGACAATTCTAATTTCTGCATAACTGCCAGTATAATTTTTTCAGAAACTGATTTTATAGTGTATGCCTTAAGTATTTTTAATTCAGAACTGCAGATTTGATTCATGTAGTTATTTTGGAAAATACCTACTGTATAAACTAGTTGGCAAACCCAACCCTCCTTGTCTGAACAACTAGGTAAACTAATCTCGAGTGAGTCTTTTTAAATAAATGTAGGTATTGTTCTGATTACCTTTGGACTGCTAAATTGTATAGATTTTTTAAGATTTTTTTATTATTTATTCAATTGTGCGTGTATGCATGTGTTCGCGCATGCGCTTGTGTGTGTGTGTGTGTGTGTGTGTGTGTGTAGAACCATAGACGATTTCGGGAACCACCATGGACGCCTCCACCTCCTCCTTGTTTACTCTGCCCCGGGATTCACAGGCTTCGCCCACCAGGACCAGAAACGCAGGCCACCCCTGTTTCCCCCTGGCGTCTATACATGGGATCTAGGATCCGAACTCAGGACCTTCCACCTGCAAGGCAGAGGCTTAACCCCTGAGCCACCTCTCCAGCCCCTAAATTGTACAGATTTTTTGAGGGGGGCTTGTGAGGAGTTTCATGGAGCCCAGTCTGGCCTCGAACTTAATGTAAAACAGAGACTGGCTTTGAACGTGATCTGGCCGCCTGCACATCCTGGGTGCTGGGTCATGGGTGTGAACCACCACACCCACCAGGGGCAGCTGGAGTGCCTGGCTCAGGCGGAGCCTTGTCAGAAGTTGTGTAACATGTGGCTCCGCCCCCAGGACTCTCTTAGGAGTGATGCAGTCTTTGATAATAATTGAGGGATGAAAAAATAAAAAGACTTTAAATGAAACTTGTCATCCATCCTACCGCCCTGTAATGAGGTATATGCAATGCAGTGTATGGAATGTGCTGCAATGCAGTGTGTGTGAACACCAGATGCTCCAGGACATTGTACTGCCGTTGCTTTACAATCAAAAGACACTGCGTGAGGCAGGGCACTGTGGGTTTTTCCTTTTTACTTTTAAATAATTCGTTTAGCTTTGCCTTTTCCATCTTGATTAAAGGAGGCCTCCCCAAAGCAAGTTGATGGTTTTACTGTGGCTGCTACAGGTGTCTTACTGACTCGTTAGCGTGGAGAAGGAACCTCATTCACAAAACAGATGAAAGATATGTCTTTCTTCGGTGAAGTGGGAGGAAGTTGACTATGGGTGAGAAAGTGTAAAGACCCAATCTGATGCTCCTCAGACAAATGAGTATCTGAAAAGAATATCTACAGATGGAGCCTTTCAAAAGGGTCTGTGCCCACTTATACTATGCAGACAAGGAGATGGGACTAATATGGTTACATTTACTTTTTTCTCAGTACAATAAGTAGAACTCAGTTCCTCATACATGGTAGGCAAACGCTGTACCACTAAGCTACATCCCGCCCCGAGAGTTAGACTTTAGAGTCAGTGCTGATGCGTAGTAATTGCCAGAGCCATGTAAGGGGTAGTGAGACTACCAAATTGTTAAATTCAATAAAAATATGCCAGTTTATTTTCATCGGTGTATTCTTCCTTGCATGCTTAAATTAACAATTTTTAATTGTGAAGATATTTTCCTTACCAAATAATCTATAAATTTCCAATTAGCTTATCTTAGAATACATAAGGCTCATATTGCAAAAGTCAGGCTACTCAAGTATTAGGGTAATGATCATCATTCTTATGATGCTAACATTTCTTCTAAGCATTTTTCACATTTCCAAGTTCTGTTTCCTTACATGCTACTGCATATTATACTATTCCTACTACTGTGTGATATGTCCTTTTAAAGATGCTTCAAATAGTAAAGCTAAAACAAAATATTTGGTGTGGGAAAGGATCATGGACTTCAAATTGTATTTTTAAGCCCTTCTGAACTTGCCCTTGGTGGCAAAACCATTTGTACTTCGAGGCAGCCACGGCATGCGAAGTGTATTTAAGCAGACAAGATGAGTCTTCTGCGGGGATTAAAGTTATACAGCAATATAAAAGCATTACTGTTGTTGCTTTTGCTGAGGCCAAATCTCCCCTTTATGTGATTGACAGAAAGCGTTTCCAAAGCAGAACTGAAACAAGAGCTGTGCCCCGACAGTCCTGCTCCTCCTGCCAGAAGGGTGCGGTCCAAGGACTCCCAGGTGCCCAGGGTGACAGCATGGAAATCAACAGAGGTGAGGCACTGGCTGTTCCTAGCTGACGTATGGAAGTAGAACATAAAGTCTGACCTTTCAGAGTCCCGCAGTCAGAAGTGTGATGCAGGTCCCACTGGGTGCCATCCAGTCGACAGGGCTGCTGCCTTGCTGCGGGCATTCTCTACCCCACCTTCCATGCGGCAGAGACCATATCAGCTTTTTCATTTTTGTTTTCAGTGTTTCGTGTTATTCTGGATCTTCAATGTGACTAAGGTCAAATTGTCAGAGTTTTTCTTGTAGTGTGTGTCATTGATTCATTCATTCTTTAGTGGCGTTGCACACAGAACTAGGGGCTCCTGCTCACAGGCAAGCACTCCACCACCGAGCTGAGCAGTCCTAAAACACTTCTTATTGCTGATTCACAGGAAGCTGCAAAAAGCAGTTGAGGGTTCTGGGTATCTCTCAGCTGGCTTCTCCTGACATTTATATCTTATCCCGCTATCCGCCGGTATCAGTGAAACAGACATTAGTATGTTAGTGATAATAGACTGTGGGCTTTATTCAACATTTAGCTTTTCAGTTCAGCTTTCAGTGTTTTGAATTGCATTTGTGTGTTCATATATGTGCAGTTTTATCATGCGTGTGCTTCATATAACCAACACCCGCTGTTTCACTTAGAACTTTCTTTTAAGGAAGAAGTCCCTCTGGGGACTGAGCTCAGATCACACTATCCACCCCAACCTCTTCCTCTGGCAGCAACTAATCTTTTCTTCATCACCATGTTTTTGGAATTTTTAATCCCAGAATATTATATAAATGGAATGAACAGTACATATAACCTTTTGAGCTTAGATCTTTTTCCACTCAGAACAGTGCTTTGGGGATTCATTCAGACACATCTGAGTAATTTATTCTTTTATTGCTGAATAGAGTCATATTATGAAGATGTTCAAGAGTTTGTCCAACCGTTCACTCAATCAACTATCTTTGGGGTTTCTAGTTCAGAGCTGCTTACGAACAAAGCTGCTGTGATGGATGATCAGAGGTTTGCGTGTGACTCCGTAGGATAGGTGCCCGAGTGACTGCTGGCTTGTATGGCAAGTGTGCTGAGCTGTGTATCGCAGTTAATACACTAGATTTTATATGTCTTGTTTGGATTTATTTTATTATTAGAAAGAGTAAAAACAGAGAGAGGGAGAAGAGAGAGAGAGAGAAAGGGAGGGTGGGACAGAGAACGTACATGCACGGTGTACAGATGGAGGTCAGAGGATAACGCTCAGAAGTCATTTCTCTTCCACCAGCTGGGCCTCTGGGGTTTGAACTCAGGTCACCAGATCTGTGAGCAGGCACTTTTACCTGCTGAGTATCTGTCTCACTGTCCTTACCTTTGTATCTCTCAGTTTGTCTTTACAGTTCCTATTCCTTGCCCCCCCCCCCTTTTTGCTGAGAGTCCTTCAATCTGATCTTCCCATTTAATAATTTGTTTTCAGCTGGATCTATGCTATGATTTATACCCTCTATGTTCTCTCAGTTTTCCTGATTTTACATTTAACATCTATTTCATTCGTATTTTATGTTGCTTTTAGCCTTACTTATTTTAGCATTAAGTTCATTATTAAGATTATCTTAACATTTTGTCTTTTCTGATAGCTGCCTTGTGCTGAGATCTGTGACTTAGTTTTTATTTTTCTTTTGAAGTAGTGGCCCTGGCAGCTCTGTCCACTGCTTTTTCAGTGTTAGTCTGTGAGTCAATTGGGCAGTGGGGGGAGTCTTCAGTGAGGAGCACATCTTCCCCTATGGAAGAGGACAGTGACCACTTATCATCACATCTCACACTGTCTTTATCCTTGGCACGGGAAGAAACAGACTTAAAGAAACTTGCCCACCTGGGAGTTGGAAGTGGGACAAAGCATCTTCCCACGCCTGCTGGGTCACCTCTCTGCAACTCAAGGCTACTGTTCTGGTCAGAAGGTCTCCTGAAGGCAGTTTGCAGCACACTCATTGGCCAAGGCGTCCGAGCAATGTGGTGGCTCCTTATTTTGTCCTGCCCTGCGTAGCCACCTAATGCACAGATGGACTCGTTCAGAAGAGCCGCTTTCTTCCCTTTGCTTCCCATTTTACAGCTTCTCTTTATAGTACCCAGGGTGGGTGCTATAGGAGGAAGCCACCAAACCAGAGCAGCCCCTGCTCTTTCCTCTCCAGTTTCTCAGACACGTAACTATTGCTCCTGTTTGTACACGCATGTGCCAGGCCAGTTTTCGTTCTGGCACGTAGCTTTTGGAACATCACTTTCTCTTCCCCGATTCTTTTCTCCACTTAACATCTGCTAAGAACACATTGGGGCCATGGGTTCTGCTACTTCTCAGGTCTTTCAGCTACTTTTTTTTTTTAATTTTTTTTATTTATTCAATTGTGCGTGTCTGCATATGTATGTGTGTGCGCGCGCATCTGTGTGTGTGTAGAACCACGGACGAATTCGGGAACCACCATGGACGCCTCTACTTCCTCCGCCCTGGGATTCGCAGGCTCCGCCCTACCAGGACCAGAAGCGCAGGCCGCCCCCGCTTCCGCCTGGCGTCTATACGTGGGATCTGGGATCCGAACTCAGGACCTTCCGCTTGCAAGGCGGAGGCTTAACCCCTGAGCCACCTCTCCAGCCCTCTTTCAGCTACTTTTAAAACTACTTTTTGCCTTCTGTTTTCATGTTGCATTTTAGGCCGTCTAACATGCTGTATGTCTGCTATTCAGAACGTCAACTCTTTCGCCCCCTTTGCTGACACAAGCAAGGTTAACATCCAGAGCATGATGCGTCTTCCATTTTAGGCTGTTCGTGTGTCTTCCTCTCAACTGTGGGGGTCTTGTCTAGAACTTTCCTTTCTAGTGAGTTGTTTTTTATTTCAACAGCTCTATTCTTCATTTCCAGGATCTCTCATTGCTTCTCATTTAATATTCACTTATGTTTGTCATCCTTACCTGTTTTTTTTCCTTGTCGATGTATTCCTTTAAGTGAACATGCTTTCCTTGTCTTCGAGGTCGTTGTTGTTCTTGTGCATGTGTTTGCCTTTCCAACGTGGCTTTTTTCAGTTCGTCGCATGGAGAAGTTACACTAGTCTATGTTAAAGCGACTCCACATAGTTGCTCTATCCAAGTGGTGAGGTTTTAAACTTGTGACAGGAGAAAGAAGGGACAGTTCCACTCCCGACAAGGTTCCTCACGTGAGCCTCGCAGAGCCACAGACGCCTGAGACCCTCAGCTGCTCGCCCTTAGCAGTTCTCTGTCGGGAACCAGCACGTGCTGCTGCTGTGCTGGTTGCCCTGCGCTGAGCTACCTCTCTACGTTCTGCATGTTAAGTTTCTTGCATGCAGCAAGTTTCTTTAACACCTTCAGCGATCCCTTGGACAGCCGGGTCTTCCTGCCATTTCCTCGGAGTCTTACGTGGGTACAGCCTCAGTACACCAGGAAGCAGGTCATTGGTCTTGTTTGTATCAGCAGAGGGGTCGAAAGAGTAGTTCTAGACAGCAGACATACCCCCACGATTCCTTTTCCTCGGTGCAAATGCCCTGCGAAGGGCAGCCGGGGGATAAGGTGGGGAGACTGGAGCAGCAGGAAACAAGGAGGCAAAAGTTGGAGGCAGCAGAGTCTTCAGGCTGCAGCTCAGTAACTGGGGCCCATGTTCAGTCTGTGAGTGAGGGGTGCAGGTGCACGTGGATGCACTATTGCTTTGCTCAAGAGGAGACTTTTTCTCATTCATCATTGACTCTGCTGTTGACAAGCGCTCGTTCACGAAGTGACCAGGGGCAAACTTCTCTTCCTTCTCTAGAAACTCTACACCTGTGGTTCTCTGAATGAGAAGCTGCCACGATTCCCAGGACGGAGGTCAGAATTCTTGACCTTCTGTTCTACTCTTCCCACACCCTTACTAGGTACTGGCTTGAACTGCTTTTCTAGCATCTCCAGAAGCACATGGAACTGAAACGGATCACTCCTTCCCAGCACAATGACTCACAGATTGAAAATATCTAGATTATTTCAAAAGAGAAGACAAAAAGTCAAAATGAGTTTTAAACTGGATATTAATTTATTTGCTGCTGATGGTTTTAGGAGGAAAACAGACCTGAACGATCTTCTGTGTTTTGGAGCCAGAGACATAAAACACCACCTGGCTTCCTGCATTGGCCTTTAAATCCCATCGGTTGTTATATTTTCCCTCACTTTAGAAGAACCCTGAGTTGCTGACTTACATCCTTCCTCAGCCTCCATCAGAGAGAACGGTGCCTCCCCTCCCTGGATGTTTAGGAGCTGCGTTGGTACTTTTCCCGGCTCATCGCATGCTGGCAGCATCCCATCATCCTGTTGACACATGTCGCCTCCTGTCACTGGCCGCAGTCACCTACTTCCCTTGCAGTGGGACAGGATGTGAATTGTTGGGCAGAGGCTGCCTGTAAGGCAGGTGTCTGCATTAACAGTCTCGAGAAAGAAATACGATTGGCTTAGGCAGAGCGAAGGGCTTCAAAATCTCCATCAAAAATAAAAATCGAAACCTCTCAAAACTGAAAGAAAAATTACCTTCAAACCAGTAATAACCAGGGTGGAGCTCTTGAGTGCGACAGGCCTCCCTTCAGTGCTGCGGTCCTAGGTACCGCGGGCCTGTGCACGTGGGCCACCTGGTCTCCCTCCTCAGAATGCCCAGAATCCTTGTTATTAAAATTGCTAATAAGGTTATTTGTAGTCTTTCCCAACTCAAAGAACCCTTCTTCTTCTTCTGCCTCAGGAGATTGAACAATGAGGTTGCGATTTTTTTTTATTGGGCGCAGTTGTTTCCATAGCAACTGATAGGGATGATGTGAAGTAGTTCACACAAAATTAAGGCTGACCAAAGCCTTCAGCGTGGCTGTGAGTCTCTAAATTGATACTGATAGCTGATGAATGTCCACGTCCTGCTGCTTCCACTTATTATTCCACTAAATGAAGAATATACAGTTTTAGTTCTGTTTATTACCATGCCGGGGTTTTTTTCTACTTGAGCTTGTTAGAGAAGTAAAACCCATGCTTTGTTCTGACCACTTCATGCCTAAAGTCCTCCTCCCTTCTCATGTTTGTGCTGTTATTATTTCTTTTTTAATTAGAAAGGACTTACTGCAAAAAGCCCAAATAACATAAGCTAGGAAGAGTGAAGCTCAAAGTTTCTCCTTCCTCCCTTGTGCTCTGAGAATCCTGTTGTCAGAGGCAACCAAGTCTAGTAGATCATTTATGAATTTGGGAGGAAATTTTCCGTGTCAACACATATTTTTAAAACCTAAGCGGAATTAAGCAAGCTCTCCTGTGCTCGTTTTGTGTAACAGCAGCAAATCATTCTTGACGCCTCCAGAGGAGGCGCCCTTGGCCGGAGCATTCATGATGAACGTATTTCTCTGTCACCGCATATAGCTGCACTGTATTCTTGATGCGTAAGTTACTGTCCATGTGGGCAATCATTTCCTATTGGCTTCATTTCAGGATTTTTTATGTTTTTGTTAAGAGCGGTGACACAGTAAAAACCCTCACACATATCCTTTTTTATGACTGCCTCTTCCATGTGGCATCGCTGGAAGTTCATGTGGTCCTGACTTTAAGTTTCAAAAGATGCTGCCAATTGTCCTCTCTAAAGTCATGTCGGTTTCTGTATAATAGTCTTCAAAGTCCAAACATTGGCAAATGTGTTTCATCATAATCATATTTAAGACAGAAAACTTTTTATAAAAAGCTTTAAAGTCTGTTTATGTGTGGCAGGGGCTGGAACCCAGAACGTGGAGCTTGCATAGCAGTCACTGCACCCGTTAGCTGCGACCCAGACTCCATCACCTCCCGAGAGCTCTTTGTCTGCTTCAGGGTTAGCTTATTATCTACTACGCCTGCTTCTGCTTCTACTTCTTCAGTTTTTCATTTCATTTTTTACCTTTTAATGGCTTTTTTGCCTTATGAAATAGAAATCTTTTTATGTAGTCAAATTCACAGTTTCTTCCTTTATTACTTGTAAAATTTAATTATTAGTAGCAGAATTTTTCTCTACTCTAAGATTTTATGAAAAGTTTCCCTATTTTTCAAAACTAAGACTATTTTAAAGGCGTTATGTTGACAGGCAAAGTGATCTCAGTCTGAAGTGTACATTTGGGCTCAGCTGTGGATTTAGGCGACTGTCTTATGCACACGCCCACCATGCACACTGCATAGGGCGGTTGCACTGCCCTGAAATTCTTCTGCCCGCTGCCCACAGGTCACTCCTCCCTCCAGCCCTGGAGAGTCCAGTCCTTGACTATCTCCACATCCTCTTTCCCAGAATGCTATGCTGTTGGACTCATCTGGTCAAGCCCCCTTGAAGAGCGGCTTCTTCCCCTTAGTCACATGCATTTAGAGTCTTTGGTTAATTTGATGAATCATTTCATTGTAAAGTACTAAGTAACAGCCCATTGTTTGGATGTACAACCTCATCCATTTACCAGTGAGGCTTGCTTCCAAGTTTTTATCAATCATGAACAAAGCTGTGATAAACATTTGTGTGGTGAAATGAGCCAGAATCTGAAAATCAAACATGTTTTCTCTTAGCTGTGGAGCCTAGATTTAAAGTTATATATGAGTGTGCAGGTTTATGTATAGGCATATTTTTAGCTCTTTTGAGTAACTGCCCCAGAGTACAACTGCTGGACACATGAGATAGTTTGTAGGAAAATAACTGTGTTTTTCAGCTTTCCTTTTTATTTATTTTTTATTTTTTGAATGTTTTAATTTTTCACCTGAGAGAAGAGAGAGGGAGAAAGAGAGAGATGTACCATGTGGGCTTCTGGAGGTTGAATTAAGGTCTCTAGGTTCCAAGCTGGTATCTTACTCAGCCATCTCACTAGTCCGTCTTTCATTTTCAAAACATATTAATACTTATCGACTATGCATTTGCCTCATGAATGGAGAACATTAAGTACCCATTTTAAGTGCTTTTTCAAACAAATCATTAGTTTTCTAGACTTCATTTTTGATTAACCCATCTTCCTGCCCCCTAATTTATGGATTCCATGACTGTTTAATTTCCATTTGATTTTAGCTCCATTCACAGCTTTTGCTTGATAAAGAACTAACTTGTAAAAAGTAAGCCATAGTTTAAAGGGACAGAGGATTAAGGTGGTGAGGGAGAATATAAGCTAAACTTTTCTGCACATACCGTATTTCTAGGTTTGTCATTGGTTATCTGGAAATCTTTTACATCATGGTAAAAGAGAATCCCCTAAAATATAAAATATAATAAATGTTTCTTGTATTCATTTGGTGTGTTCTGTGATGTTGGTATCTTTCCTCCGAGATTATTGTAAATTATGTGGGATGAATGAAACAAGTAACCATGCGATATAACTCTGCATCATCTTTGATCTCTTTGAGAATGGGGTCATTAGATGGAAGGAAGATACACAGATGTAAGACTGAGGAATAGCTCACGGGTTAAAGTATTTGCCTTGAAATCAAAAGGACTTGAGTTCAGATCCCCAGATAACATACAAGAAGGTTGAGCAAATATGATGGCAACCTGTAATTCCAGCCCTGGAAGGTGGAGTCTGAGAAACCCCAGAGCAAGGCAAACCAATAAGTATGTAGAGCAATCCAGGATGATTCTTGATATCACCCTTGGGCTTCCACAGGCACACATACTCAAATGCCCTCTTGTACACACATACACACAAACGAAGACAGACGTGATTGTCATAACCAAGCTGGCAGATTAGTGTAAACTCATGTAATTCATCATATCAAGCTAAAAATAATGCTTTCAGTTTGATATGATAAGGCATTTGATAGACTTCAATACCCATTTATTAAAAATCTCAGCAAACTGGAGACTAAGAAATGGGCAAACAACACAAAGTCATTTGAACAAATACAGATCTCAGTAAAGACCTGAAAAGATGCTCATCATTGTTAGCCTTAGAGAAATATAGCTGAAACACAACAAAATATCAAAATAGCTAACCTAGCAACAGTACCAAATGCTGATGAAGATGTAGAGAAATTATGTCTCTCATATTTCACTGGTAGGAATGAAATGTGGTGCAGTTTGGTTGTTCTTTTCCTTTTTGTGTGTTCCCGTGCACAGGTGTGTATGAACATATACGCCATGAGCGTTAGTGTCCTAATCCACCGCTGCTTACCTTATTTTTTTGAGATAGGATCTCCTACAAAGTCCAGTGCTCATGGATTGACTAGATTGACTGGCCAGTGAGCTCCAGGGATTCCCCCTTCTCTCTTCAGCTATCACCTCTTCCCCCTTCCACTTTCTCTGCCTCCCTCGCCTTTCACCCCATTTCCTTCTTCTCTCCTCAGCCTTGGTAGTTTTCTATGAAACTGAGCATAAGACCACCATACAACCCAGCAGTTATGCTCCTAGTCATTATCCGAGAGATATGGAAAAACTGTTTACATCATGCAAAAACCCGCACACAGCAATTTTGTTAAGAGCCCAAATCTAAAACAACCTAGGTGTCCTTTAACGGTTAAACACTCATATCCTACATACTTCTCAGAAGTGAAAAGGAAGGACATTTTATATCCAGCACCCGGATGAGTTTCCAGGAATTGTGCCAGGTGAACCAAGCCAATTCCATAGGGTTACATATTGTAGAATTCCATTTATACAGCATTCTTTTAAATGTCAAAAATCAGAAGGGAGGAACAGACTCTCAGGGCCAGTGTGTGTGTGTGGGGGGGTGTGGTTATAAAAGAGCCTTGGGGTTGCAATACAAACGTTCTGTGTCTAGACTGAATTCGTGTTAGATCTTAAATGTGAAGAGTTGTTTTTTATTATTATTATTTTCAGTTCTCATGCTCTCTCTTGTTTTCCATCAGAACCTGATGCTTTTGCCTGATGAATATCCGAAGTCACTTTTGTTAGCAATACCTCCTCACGTCGTCTCTCCAACTTCATGGTTGTCAGAGGGGGAAGCAGAAATCTGCAGCCTCTTGGGCACAGGTAATGTGGCTACAGAGAAGATGCTTATTCAGAAACATGAGGAAGAAGCGCTAGAAAGGTCTACAGGAGCAGAAGGTTTTATATTTGAAGCGTAGACAGAGTTGGCTTTTATCACTGATCCTCGGGGGCAAGGCTAGCACGATAAATCCAACTTCCAGGGGTGCATGGAGTCGTTTCTCAGTCCTTTGTGCTTTTGTTTTTACAGTTCCTCTTGAACTTCTCGTTTGTTTTCATTTTATTGTTTCAAAAGTGACTATAAGCCTTTGATCTTCTATGTAAGTTTTTAAAAGTAGAAACTTAATTTGGGGTTTTTAGTCTTTTTAACTTTTTTTTTTTTTTGCTAAGTTTAAACAAATGAAAGCAGATGCTAAATGAAAAAGAGAAACAGGCAAGAATGTCCACCTCACCATTGCTCAATCATTCTTCAAATAATTAATGTCAGAAAAAGGCTCAGTAAGCATAAATGAAAATGATTTGGAGAAATTTAAGGAGTTAGTGCTCTGTGAAAGTGCCTTTGATTCAGACTTGTATTAGAAGGATATAACATCTTTTTAAGTGTACATTTTAGTTAGCAAATCAGAAGTGAAAAAAAAAAAGAAAAAAAAAAAAAAAAAAAAAAGAAAAAGGCTCAGTATAAAGTTGGACATGGTGGTCAGGCCGACGATCCTTACCATTTGGGAGGCTGAGGAAGGAGGGTTCCCATGAGCCACCTTGAGTTACATAGTGAGATCCCCAGCTCAAAGAGCAGAAACAAACACACAGAAAAGACAAAGTATGACGTTACCCCAAAACAGCTTCTGATAAGTGCCACTGTGAAGTCCAGCTGGGATCTGGCGCCCAGCGAGCCACTCCGTCCTGTCTCTGCTCTCCGTAAAGTGCTAGTTTGCAGGCGACTCTCGTGTCGTGGGTAGAAGCAGGGCCTCGTGCCTGGCATGCTGAGGATACACTTTCCCCCTGAGCCACATCTGGTGCAGCACGCGCTTCCTCCAGAGAGTCCCAGGGAGTAGGGTGGAAGGTCTTGCCCCAAGAGGAGCGTGACCGCTCTCATCAGCATCTTTCGTGCCTTCCTGTGAGTTTGCTTTTCCTTCCCTCATCACAGAGGCTCGAGTTCTGTCTTCTCGTACAGACCCTCGACATCCAGAATTTAAAAGCTGCAGCGTATTAGCATAGACTTTTATAAAGTCAGCCATGAAAACAATGAGGATATTTTCATAAACACAGGACAAGAAACCGAGGTGAGGGTGGCATTGTATAAGATGGCATTCGCATATATGATCACTTACAAATGGCCATGACTTTTTAGAGAGCTTGCCTGGTAGTCTTTTAACACACTTTAAACAGATAGACCCTGAAATCCAGAAGCTAGAAAGGGGAACAATAAGGAAAGCTTTCTGTATTCTAGCGTCGGCAACGTTTTCTTTCCTCCTAACATTTTAAAAATAGATTTTTCCTTTGAGAGCAGTTTCAGATTTGCACAGCATGGCATGGAAAGCAGAGTGTCCATATGTCCCCTTGCCAGGCATGTGTACCCTCCACCATTACCAGTTTTCCACCCCTATCATCCTCAGACTTCAGCTTATGTTGGGGTTCACTCTTGGGTCGGGGCATGCATGCGCTATTATAGGGTCGCAGAGAGAAGCTGCACTGTGCTCTGCAGCCCCAAGCTGCTTTTCACTGTCTCTACAGTTTTTTTGTTTTTTTTTTTTCCTAGAATGTCATAGAGTGGGAATCACACATGCGGCCTTTTCATTGGTTTCTTTTACTTGCTGACATGCATCAAAGTTCTGCCACTTCTTTTGTGGCTTTTTCTTTCTCATTTTTTTAAAAGAAAATTCTGATTTTGTGTGTGGGGAGAGAGAGACACAGAGAGAGAGAGAGAGAGAGAGAATCACAGGAATGCATATGCCACAGCACACAGCGAGATCAAAGAATAAGTCTCCTAAGTCAGTTCTCTCCCTCCACCTTGGGGGCATCGGAGATCAAACTCAGGCTGCCAGGTTTGTGTGAAGGCGCCTTGCCCACTAGGCCATCTCTCCGCCCACGATCTCATTTCTTTTGAGTGCTGAATGAGATGCACCACTTCATCCATTCGCCTTGGTTGCTTCTAAGTTTTGCAGTATGAATAAGTCACATCTTGTGTGAATATAGATTTTCCCTTTCATGCTTTTGAGTGAAGTTCCATATAAGGCAGCCGTGCAGAGGAGAAACCCCAAAACCTGCTCCCAAGGGCTGCCCCCTGCTCTACACGGCCAGAACACTCTCTTGAAAAGCAGATCCAGTGTGTCCCCCCCCACCCCCTCTCGGCCACCCGCATCAGCCATCTGCCGCCAATAGAACAGCAGAGATTTTTTTCGTACTGTCGCGCAATCCATCCCTCCGTCCTGATCACTCACGGCTCTCCAGAGCTCTCAGGTGTCTTTGTTCCAGTGCGACACGTTGCTCTGGCGTGGTGGAGTGAAGTAGCGGATTGCCACGCTCATGGAGCCCCCGGGTCAGGAAGTAGGACAAGGCACGGGATGGGGGGGGCTTGTCTCTTCTAGGATATCTGGGTCTCCGCTGGGCAGCTCAAAGACTTGCTCCCCGCCCGCCCGGCTGGCATTTGCTGCCCGTGCTCTGCTGGGGGCTCGGTTCCTCTCTGCGTGAGCCTATCCATGGGCTCTTCCCACAGCATGGTGTCCAGGGCAAAGGTTCTGTGGAAGCAGAAGTGAACACCCCAGAAACCGTGCTGTGATGTTTCCACTGTCCATCCAGCCACAAAGCTTTGCTCAAGTCAAGGGACAGACACGGGCCTCCGCCTGTCCATGAGGAGTGGCGGTCAGTGCCATGCTGAAGGGAAAGCGCCGCCTGCTCTACGTGGCTCTTAGATGCATGTGCCATCTGCGTATGTGTGTGTGCTGGGAAGATATCTGCCCATCCGCCAACAAATCCCATTCAAACAGCAAGGCCCTGCAAAGATGTCACGCTGCTGTGGAATCCTGGTGGATCCTAAACGGATTCTCTTCACAATGAGTTGCCACTGAACTCATGGAATTTGTAAATTTGCATTCTAATTTTATAAACTACATTTGCTTTATGAGTTCATAAGTGAATATTTTCCTTTTCAAAAATTCAAACTGAGCTAGAGAGAGAGCTCAGGGTTAAGACTCTGCCTTGCCAACCCACAGAATGGGAGAAAATCTTCACTAACCACATATCTGATAGAGCTCTATTATCCAGAGTGCACAAAGAACTTAGAAAACTAAACACCAAGGAAACAAATGGGCCAATTAAAAAATGGGCCTTGGAACTTAAAAGAAACTTTACCAGGGACGAAATTAAAATGTCTAACAAATTTCTTTAAAAATGCTGCACATCAGGGAAATGCAAATCAAAACTTCCCTGATATCATCTCACCCTTGTCACGATGGCAAAAATCCACAATACAAATAACACCAACTGCTGGAGAGGATGTGGAGAGAGGGGAACTCTCCTACATTGCTGGTGGGAATGCAGGCTCATACAGCCACTCTGGCGAGCCGTCTGGCAATTCTTAAAGAAGTTAAAGATTGAAATGCCATATGACCCTGCTATACCACTTTTGGGAATAACCCCCCATACAGCAAAAATTCACCTCGATAGCACAAGCATGACCATGTTCATAGCAGCACTGTTTACAATAGCAAAGTCATGGAATCAGCCCAAATGTCCAACAGTTGACGAGTGAATAAGGAAAATGTGGTACATTTATACAATAGAATACTACTCAGCCATCAAAAATGATGAATTAATGCAATTTGCTGGGAAATGGATGGAATTAGAAACAATTATATTGAGTGAAGTATCCCAGATACGGAAAATTAAGCACCGTATGTACTCCCTAATAGGTGCATCCTAGTACCAAACCCACTTAGAGACACTCAAAGACAAATCTCTGTAATACCTACAGTAATTGTAAAGATTATGAACAGGAGGGATGGGGAAGGAGGGCCCCGCAAGAAACAAGGAGAGAGGGGACCATGCTACAACACCAGAGAAAGTAGGCCACCATCAAGGAAGTAAGTAATGAGACATCTGGTTAAGTTCACAGACTTTCCTTCCTGATCATTTGCATCTGATGGGTATAATCTCACCAGAAGGGGAGGGCATATAGGCTGCCTGACAGAAAGTAACCATTTTGCAAATGGGCGATTGACCCCTCTCTCACCGCAGTCTCCTACTTTTATTCCATCTACCTTTGAATATACTCTTATAATAAGACTCTAATTTAACAGGTTTTTAACTCTGGCCCGGGGGTGACATCCAATACCCATCAGGATGGAACCAAGGGCATTGCAGGAGCAACAAAACCGAAAAAAATCAACAAACCATAATTCAGAACATCAGAGACTCTATATCAACCACCCTGGAACTGGGCCAGCCTAATTTCTCCCCATCCTGAAGCTCAGGGAAATTTGCGGAAGAGGGGGCGGTAAGATTGTAAGAGCACAAGGATGGGAGGAGCAATGATATGTAAGATACTCCACACAAGTTAGGGCTAAAGCAATCATAATAGGACTTTGCATGACCTGCGCTATGTCCAACACGTTATTGACTAGTATTGACTAGTATCACTATAGTCTAGTATGGACTAAAGGCACTAGGATCCCTGAGGCTAGGGACTGACAGTCACAGTAGTGTTCCTAAGCTTAAGGGGAATACAGGAAAGGGTTCTGGGAAATACCCCTGGGTCCTTGCACCTCATCAGAGAGGAGGACCCAGAGGAGAGTTTGGCATGCACATTAAAGGATGCTCCGGAGATTGGGAGTGGGGGAGAGACACTGGGAGATGGGGAGGGAGGGGGGAGGAGAGAAAGGAGCAGGAAGGTTGGGGGGAGGTGGAGGGAGGGAGGAGGTCGGTGTACCTGTTAAGTTTGTATGAGCGGAAATAATAATAATAATAATAATAATAAAAAGACTCTGCCTTGCAAGCAGAAGGTCCTGAGTTTGGGTCCCAGGTCCCACATTAAAAAAAAAAAAAATATATATATATATATATAAATAAATAAAAATTCAAGCAAGCTAGATAAAGTTTCCTTGTCACAGTCCCTTATCCTCAACACAGTCGTGTGCACAGGGATGATTATTAATGATTGGGCAGTTGTTTTCTAATTCTTTCTTTGTATATTTACTTACATATATATTTTGAAATACATATTGGTTTTATTTTGTTTTAAAACATGATTCTGCGTTTTTGCTGAAAATTGCATGTAATTTAAGGATGTCACTCAACTCTGCTTTAGCATTTGTCAGTGTGTAGAGAGATTTATCAGGCCCATGGTATAGGGCGTATAGTTCACCCCCTGCTGGTTGGCATGTTGATGTTTCTTGTTTTTCACTATAATGAATATTGTCTCTGTGCACCCATAGATAATTATTTATAGTGGGTTCTAGAAACTATGCGAAGCCCCTTGAGACATCAATACCAGGCTGCACTCCGGCTTGTGGTCTGTGACAGTTCATTTTCACACATCCTCACCAACATGATCTTTTCAAACCTTTATATGTTTATTTTTTATTTTTCCATTTTTTTCATGATTAGGTGAGGGGGAGTACGTGTATTACACGTGGGTGGGCACATGTGTGTGTGTGTGCATGTGGAGGTCTTATGTTGATATTGGACATCATTCTCAGTACTCTTCACCTTACTTTTCTGAGGCTGGGTCTCTAATTAGCACCAGAGCTCTCTGACAATATCCATCTAGCTAGCCAGCTTACTCTGGGCGATTTCCAATCTTTACTTTTCTGAGGCTGGAATTATAGGCAAGCCACCACATCCCCCCTACATACACACACACCCCAACATTTCACATGAAATCTGAGTATCCAAATTCTGCTCCTTTTTAACAGCTGAGCCAACTCCCCAGCCCAAGCCTTATATTTTTATCACTTGGGTAAAGTTGTTGCATTACATAGCTGATATAATTGGAATATTTCCACATATTGATTGGGTATTTTTATTTCCTCTCCTGTGGCTTGCCTGTTTATATAATTAACCTATTTGTCTTTTGTATTGTTTGTTGTTGATTTGAATTGATTTTGTAGCATAGCATACATATGCATATGTAATTTATGTCTGTAATTTGCATTGCAAATATCTTTCTGGCTATCACTTGTCTTTCAGTCTTAGTGATGTCTTCATGGAGGTTTGTGTTTTCAGTCACCTGTTTTCCTTCGTAGATTTTATGCTTGTATTTTTTTTAAAGGCAAAAGGCTGCTTTTCCCATATCAAATCCATAGGATGTAGTCACTCCTACTTTATTTTAATGGTTTATTTAATCCATCTTGATTTCAAGTATTTGTTTATTGTTATTGTGTGTGTGTGTGTGTGTGTGTGTGTGCATCAGAGGGTACTGTATTCACTGTGGAGAGCCAAAGGCGACTTTGGGAATCATCTTGGATTGCTTCTACCTTCTCTTTGCTTAGCTCTGGGATTTCCCAGGCTCCACCCACCAGGGCCAGAAGTTTAGGCCTCTGTTGTTTCCACCATTTTTTATGTGGGACCTGGGATCTGAAGTCAGGACCTTCTGCTTTCAATGCAGATCTTAGCCCCTGAACCATTTCTCCAGCCTGATTTAAAGTACTTGTGAGTGGTGGAAGACATCATCTTGGACAGCTCACAGTATTTACAGACGAGTCTGTTTTGCCTATATGTGCGTGTCCGTGTGTGTCTCTGTGTGTGTGATATGCATGTGTGTTCATGCATGTGGAGGCCAGAGGTTGACAGTAGATATCTTTGCTTTCCAGCTTATTTTGAGTGGAGATGTCTTATTTCAGCTAGACTGGCTGATGTCTGAGTCTGGCCTCCACCCGCGTCCCTCCCTCAGGGCCCCAGAGCTGGGTCCGCGCCATGAGGCAGGCCTGGCGCTGTTTGCTGCGTGGATACTGACATCTTCATGCTTGTACAGCAGACACTGCACCCACTCTGGGTTCATCACTCTTGTTCTGAAATGACTCTTCAACCTGAACTGAACATATATGCTTAGCACTGCATTCTATTCCATTGATTCCCTTTCTGTTTCTTGTCTGCCTCACTATTTTGTGACCGTTATAGTGGTAAATCATTGTATTATTAAAATTTTGCTGTGTTCTGTTTCACTAAAATAATTTTATCTTAACGTCTCTTAGGTTAATCCAGTATCTTTACTCTTATATAAACAATGATGAAGTAATAGCATCATTTCCCCTTCTCAGATAAAGCAGGCTTTTATTTCTGCTCTTGCCTGATTCCATGCAGATTCTAAAATACATTATTCTGAATTTCTGTCCAGTTCACTAACTTATCCTGTCAACAGATGGTTCTGATTTTCATGTTCTGATTTTGGCAACTTCAGCCCAAGGCAAAAATAAAGTAAGAAAGCTATTCTGGCCCCGGCTTCAGTGCGCCTCCTTTCTCCTTGCCTTTTGTCCTGGATTTTTTTTTTCCTTGCTCAGTATTTTTGTCAGTCAGTGCTGACTTCTTGGGATTATCTGTGCATGTATATGGCCATCACTTCCTTCCCTGCTGTGTGGTACTTCACTGTCTGTACATATTACAGTGCGCTTGTGTATTGTATCATAGAACTCTATTATCAGCACTGTGTGTCCTCTGTCAAGACTTTTGTCTTGCAAGCAGGCTATTCATGAACTTGCATGACTTATAGAAGACTCCTGGTTCTCTAGGGCACATATTTGAGAGTAGAATCTCTGTACATTTACATATGAGCATCTTACATTTATTTACTTACTTCTGATGGGAGGGGAGACGGAGAGACATGCCTGTACCACAGTGCATGAGGGGGTGAGGGGGTGTTAGGAGCCAACCTGCAGAAGTCAGTTTTCTCCTACTACTATATAGGTTCCAGAGATCAAATTCAGGTCACCAGATTTGCGTGCTTATACTTTAATCCACGGAGCCTTCTCACAGGACTCCAAGATATGAGTGCCTTACCTGCCAAACCAAATCGTTTTCCAAATTCTAGTTGCACCGTGTCCCCCACAGTGGGTAAGAACTGATTTCCCATTTGTTCTAAAATGGATTCTTTGGCAATGAGGCTGAGCATATTTGCCTCTGTTGAAGCATTCCGTGGGCATGACTCATCCCATTTCCTCATGTGTAAAGAGTCTGTGCAAATCTTTTGGCCACTTTTCTGTTTCAGCTCTAGTTTGTTCCTACTGGGTCGTGGGAGTTCTTGACCCAGGAGGCTGGGCATTCTGTCCCATGCATGGTTTCCCAGGTCACGAGTGTCTTTTCACTCTCTATGGACATTTTGCAAAGTTAATGTTCTGAATTTTTATGAGCAGAATTTCACTTTTCATGGTCTGTACTTCCATATCTTATCTAATTGAGAAAAATCCTTCCTTGTCCTGAGACGGTGGTGATTCTGGTTAAACTTCCTCTCCCCAACTTTGTTCTCTCCAACTAAACCACTAATGCAGGACTGACCTGGGTTTAGGGCTGAGGCCAGAGTCCACTTTTTCTTTTCCGTGGATGGCCAGTTGTCCTCGGCATCATGCACTAGGAAGCCTGTCCTTTCCCCGGTGGCCTTCAGCGCCTCCCGAATCCTATGGCATCTTATGCATCTGTACAGATGTGTTTCTGGGATCTCTGCGAGAACTGTCAGGTGGTCGAGTAATATCTGCAGATAGTCTCCGCCCTCTACTTTTGAAGTAATCCCCCATGACTTTCCCTCTCAGGGCGTTTCAGCCTTCTCCCCTCTGAATCCTGTAGCTCCCTAACAATCTTAGTGGGATTTTGTTGACACTGGACTGAATCTTCAAATCAGTTTAAAGAAGTGACATCTTTACAACAGGAATCATGCATTCACTTAATTCTTACTCAGTGCATCATACATATTTACACATGGATATTGTATGTGTTTGGCTACATGTAGTCCTAGGTATTTAATATGTCCTCGCTAAATATGTTTCAAATTAATGATTTTTCAACTTTCCAGGGGCATGAAATTTTACCTCCAGTTCTGAATTTCGATCTTTTCTGGGCTGGAGGTGGCAGCCAGCCCTGCGGCCCCATGGGAAAAGCCCCGGTGCTCCACATGCGCTGTGTTTGCGGTTAGGTGGGCAAGGGGTGGCAAGCGCATCACTACACTGGGTTTACCAGGACCTCACCTCATCATGAACTGCATCAGGTTGCAAGGAGTGACTGTTTCCATTGCTACCGCAGGGGGCCTTTGATAAATTGAGTTTTCTGTTGGTTGATGGTGCAAATAAGCGGAATTAATTTGTGTACATTGATTTTGTAACTAGCATCCTGCTTAACTCGTAGCAATTTTCCTGATTTATGTAGAGAGTCTTCTGAGTTTCTTACAGCGAAAACCATACCTTCTATGAATAAAGACAGATTTTCATCTTCACTGACAAACCATGTTCTTTGTGGTCAGCTTCCTGCTTGCATGGCTAGTGGGTCTCCTCACTTCCTGCTGGGCAGGCACATGACCTTGGGCGCCCTAGACCTGGTCCATAGCTCCAGGAGCTCGAGCTTTGCCTGCTGCAGGAGGAGCCGCCTGCCGCGCTGCCGTAGACCTCCCTTCCTCAGTTAACGGTTTGCCGTGACTGTTTTTTCTTTGTTCCACTTAGCAACTATCATGATAGTCGCAGGTTTTTCTCCTTCGACTATTAATTTTATTCACTAATGGTTTTTTCAAATATCAAAACAGTAGCGAATCCCTGGAATAATCTCAATTTGGAAGATATAAAGAGCTGGATTTGATTTACCAGTTGCTTTATGTAAGAATTCCACATCTGTGTCTGCAGTGAATCTAAGGTTACCTTTCTGAAATTCTCTGTTATCTTTTGGGTGGTCTCGCTTTTCCGTCCCCTGGACCGGGTTGTGTAGGACTATAGGTGAAGTGTGTGAGATAGATAAGGAATTCTGTAAATACCTGACTTTGTAATGTGCCAGTGGAGCTATAAACAGGGCTGGTACCCAGCCTAGAAGGGGGGCCCTCCCTAGAAGGAATGGAAGGGGTCAATAGAATCGATCTGCCGCCAGGTAACTGACTGCCAGGGATGGAGCATTATCCTCCTCTCTTGGCAGTTGGGGCGTCAGCACCCATTTAATGAGATCACTGTGGGAGGGAAAAGTTCTGTTGTCACCTGTCAACATGGCCCATGGCACAGACAGAGCCACTACTGGAGTCTCTAGGGAGGGAGGATGCACTGGCGGGCACTGAGCAGCCTTCTTAATGATGTCCTCTGGGGACACTCAGCGAAGATCCGGCTCCATACCTCCTTGTCGCCAGCGTTCTCGTCTTGTTCCCTCGAAGCCCCTGACAAGGATTGCTGACCATTGTTCAGCAGTTGCTATTGATTGCCATCCCAAGAAGAGCACTTTTCACCATGTCCCATGTGAAGATGCACACAGTTGTGTCTGCGAGGAGCACTTCTGAGAAACGAAGGTTTGCTCGCAGACCCGCCTGTAGCCAGGCCCTGTCTGTCGTGGCTGCGGGAGCTCCCTGCCTGGGATGGCTGAAGGGAGCAGAGCGGGCGCCGGGGAGTCTCTGTTGTCCGCTTTCTGTCTGTGGCTTCCAGAACTGGCTTCACTTGGTGTTGTATGTGCCCATGTACGCTGGCAGCGGAATTTCATGATCGGCAGATCAGAGAACAGTCATTACATGAGGGGACACAGCCACTGGGTGTCCTGTGGTCAGGCACTTAGTCAGGGACCAGTCATAAGACAAGAGATGTTTTTCTTTCGTCTTTCCCTCTACTTTTCCCTGTTGATGAATTTTGCTTTTTTAAAATTTCGTGCATGTATATAATGCATCCTGATTACTTTCCTCTCTACATTGTCTTATCTCCATCCTCTCCAAGTCTTCCTCCCACATTCATGTCCTTGTGTTTTATTTTGTGCCCCACTGGATGTGCCAGGCCTCTGTGTCATCCTGGGTTTAGGCTCCCTCAGACGCATACATCTGGATGTGTCCACTCCACTAAGTGTTCATTGCCCTGTTCGTTAGTGCTTGTTAGGCCCTGTGGGTTTCTCTTCAGCTCCCAGCTGATCGCTGACCTTGGAAGTTCCCTGTAATCAGTAGCCACCTCTGTTCTGAGTTCATGGTTACCATGGCCGTGACATCTTTAGAGGACAGCATTTCACAGACTTTCCCTGTCTTCTGGTTCTTCTGTCTCTCCCACTCCCTTCTTCCTAAAGGCCTTTCTTTCTTTAGAGCTGGCAGAAATGTCGTGCTGAGTCCTCAACCTTCTCTCATTCTCAGTACAACCGTGTTCTCTGCATTCACCCCCAGGGCCTCCCCGGGTGAAGCCTGAGGATAGCCTTTGTGTTCTTTCTGCTTCCTCCCTTGGGATGGTCCATGATCTCCCAGGGGAGAAGGTCATGTGTCCCACCTAGTGCCAAGCATTCCACAGTCATCTGTTCTTTGTCAAATGCCCTCTATTGCTTCTCTGGTGAAGTCAGTGCCAACAGCTTCACTAGTCAATAATAAGATTACGTTAAAGAGGAGACCCCGCGCTGAGGGGCTGCTGGTGGAGCACGGTCTCTTGGGAGACGAAATGAGTTTGGCTGGAATTGGCTTTCTAGGTTTCTGGAAATAAAGGAAGAAGACAGGTTCTGCCAGACAACTTCCAGGGGTTCACGGAGGAATCTGGAGGTGATGCATATCAAGGGGACCAGTCAGACACATGGGGTGAAGTCGACTCTGACTTGGACATTGATGAAGGGGGTGAAGCTTCCAGGGATGGAGAAGCAGAAGAGCTGAGGAGGAAGCGTGGGGTCATCATCAAAGCCTCTGAAGAGCCTCTAAAGAACTTGAGACCCCAAAAAGTCAGCACCCCAGCTGGTGTCTCTCCGAAAGCCCGAGAAGACAAGGCGCTGCTGCCACTGGAACTACGGGATGACAGTCGGAAGTCAATCTGAGCTGAGGATGCCGACAAGCATTCCTTCGATTTTGGGAGAGGTGGGGCCAGTCCCAGGGACAAGAAGAGCCCCTTTGTGAGCGACCACTCACCCAGGAGGAGCTGCTCAGGGAGGCTAAGACCACCAGAGCTCAACTCGGGGTCACTGGAGGCTGACAGAAAGCAGCAGCTTCGCAAGCAGGGGAAATGCCCCGAGCCAACAGTCACCCCGTTCTGTGACTGAGATGCTTCCTGGGGAGCCTGGCCTGAAGGAAGAGAAGGTGGGTGTGGACAGGCTCGATCCTGCTCCACATGCTGGCTCGTCCTGCCACCCTCCTGCCCGCTGCTCACGTTCCTTCATCACGTTCAGTGAGGATGTGACATTTGAGGAATGGTTTCCTCCAGGGGGACTTTCAAAAGTCTCTGTTCGAGGTCTGGCCAGTCAGCCACCATCCAGCCTTGTGCAGGGACCCTGTTACAGACATACCCTATGCCACTGCAACAAGCTTCAAGATCATTCTGAAGCCGGCGAAATCATCATTGCCCCGCCCTGCCCACTGCCCCGCCCTGCCCACCACCTCTGAGCTTCGCCCTGGCTCTGGGCCAATCCTTACATGGGGAGAATTGTTATCCCATAGATCCTTCAGCTGACCTGGGCGTCTGCTGCTCGCCTCTCGCTGCTTCTCGCCCTGCCCTCTCTCATCTTGTTGCCTTCTGTATCACTTTCCTCCTGGTTGCTTTTGGTTGTGGTGTGGTTTTTAACCTACTAAAATGGAAAGATCCTGTAAGAAAAGATTAGGTTAAAGATAAGCATTTAGACATTTAGACGGCAGCTTAACAAAAACAGGAGGGATAGGTTCTCCCTCAGAGCTCAAGGCTTCCTCGTCTTAGCTTATGGTAGCTTTTCAAATGCATGATGATAACAAACAGGACACGTGGCTGGCTGTGTTCCTAGCCTGAGAGACCACCTCTGTGATTTTCCTGTAGGGGCCCCTGAATGGTTCCATGAGCACCTCTGTGTCACCTCAGGTACCTCCAGTCCCACCAGGCTCCACTAGCATTGTGGTTCAGAGGTCAGCACAGTTTATTCAGTGACTGAGACCCGCTGCACTTTGGTCTTTATTCAGAATGGACAGTGACCAGGGAGAGAAGCACATCATGCCCTCACCCCCCCAAAAAATATTCAGATGAGTCTGTGGATATTGTATTTCTGTTTCCATATTTGGCAGTTCAAAGAATAAGCAACTTGTCTCTCGTTTTGGGAGGGTTTTCCAATACTGCAGGCCACCAACTTCTTTATAACTGTTGCAGATTAACAGGCCCCGAGCATTCCCGCCTTCTGTGGAGTCCATTAGCATCCGCCCCCAGTGGAGTGGCCCCATGTAGTGCTCTGTGGTTGGAATCCAGGAAGTTCAAGTCCTTCTGGCCTCCCTTAGAATACAGTAGAGGTGGGGGGGGGTTCACTCCTCAAATTCTAGTGCTCAGGGGGCCGAGGAAGGATTGCTGTGAGTTTGAGTCCAGCCCGAGTGACACCGAGACCTTGGCCAGCCTGGGTCTACAGAGTGAAACCATCTCACGACAAACAAGAGAAGACTGTGCAGTTGCCTTGGTTCTGCGGCAAGATGGGCAGGGCACACCCCGGTCCCTGTTGCGTGACGGCTGACTTATGTGAAGTGGCGGGTTTATTTTCGCGGTGTCTAGGCTGCCAGCTGTAGGGTAGACGCTAGGGTTCGGCTGATCAATCTGCCGTCACCAGCAGCTGCCCTCCAGTCTTCTGACTGTCCGCAGAGGCCAGTTGTTCTGTCCTGGAATCCGAGAGAATTGCCACCGCTACAACTTGCACATCTATGATGGAAGCTCTCATCTCTGCCATTCTCCCAGAAAGATGGGGGCGGGGATAGTGCAGGGTCTCCGCTGGCCCCCGTAGCCACCGTAGCCTCCCCTCCATGGCCAGTGGAGCCCTGGTGAGCTTTCTGCCCATAGGAAGTGTCTCTGCTCCCCTGCATGTTCTGAAACCAGGGAACAATCAAGACACGCCTGAGGTTCACAAGACCGCTTAGGAGGTAGATCCGTGGTTGAGACTTATCTGTGTCACTTGAATTCCTCTTGTGGCTGGCAGATGGTAGTGGCATTGCGGGAATGAGGAAAACCTGTGTGCCTTCAGATCAGTATAATAAGACAAGGTGGCTGTATTTTTCTCTTTGTAAAATACTTGTAAATGCCTTCAGGTGCCTCCAGGGAAGGCTCAGGGAGGTATATCTCTCACACACCTGTGGCTACTTTGCAGAGTTCTTCCTTGCAGGGAATCCTGGGACCCTAGTAAACCAGTGCAGGTTTAGGAATTGAGGTGAACCCGTAGATCTCCCTTGACGCCACTGTGAGTTTCCACCGGGATATGGCGAAGAGCACTGGGAAGGCTCTCTGTCTATTTCCTGCTGAGCCTGTGGAGCTCTAATCATCCCCACACATTCCTGAAAGGGGAAAAGCGACATCATTGCATCCCGTGGGGTACTGTGTCTGCAGGGCCCAGGTCATTCCCGCTGTCTTGCTGTTACTCAGGAGCTCAATGCTGTCTCCAGCCCACAGGGATCTTCAGGGATGCCGGTGCCCCGTGGCTTGATGCCTTGATGAAGGGAGCATCCTCCAGCCTGGTTAGAGCAGGCTGAGCCAGCTGAGGCTAATCCAGCCTGGTTAGAGCAGGCTGAGCCAGCTGAGGCTAATCCAGCCTGGTTAGAGCAGGCTGAGCCAGCTGAGGCTAATCCGCCCAGTCCCGCAGTCTCACTTCATGGCACCCAGTCCGAGTCAGTGGCATCTCACATTTTTCCTCTTCCATTTTTTTTTTTTTTTTTTTTTTTTTTTTTTTTTGCTGTGAGGCTACAGATACGTGGAGGTCTTCTTGCTCAATATTAAAAATTGTCACCTACCTTCCCACGTCCAGTAGCACCGTCTCGCCCATGCACGTTTCCTCTACGGCACTTCTCAGTGTGTGAGCACCTAAAGCCCCTCCCCCCAGCACAGGCCCTGCTCTTTGGCTACTTACAGATGTGTTTGCTGCTTTTTAAGCAGTTGTGAGTAATTTCCCAGCTCTGTTCATGAATCAGGTGCATTTGCCAACATCTTGTGTTTTTAAGACTGTTGTTACCTTCATCTCTCTGAAAGCAGATTAGCGTCAGTCATGGGAGCACCGCAGGGCATGCCTAGGATTATAAAACTGACTAGAAATTTGAGAGGTTATCAACCTCACAACTGTGTGATGCAGTTGGTATTAAGAAGTCTAGTGAAACCCACTTAAACTTATTTTTTACTTTAAAACTATGGGAAAGCACGCCTCATGCATGAAAAACAAACAAACAAAACGAAGGCCACAGTCACCTGCCCTAGAAGCCGACTAAAGCTTGCAAGGGCAGCAACTGCATTGGAAACGCCACTTTGATTCTTCACACAGTGCTCGGCTGCCTTTATCATCAGGATGGTTAGAAGAGATACAGAGAGGGAGGCTGGAGAGGTGGCTCAGGGATTAAGCCTCTGCCTTGCAGGCGGAAGGTCCTGAGTTCGGATCCTAGACCCCACGTATAGACAGACGCCAGGCGGAAGCGGGGGTGGCCTGTGTTTCTGGTCCTGATAGGGCAGAGCCTGTGAATCCCGGAGCAGAGTAAACGAGGAGGCGGTCCATGGTGGTTCCCGAATTCGTCCGTGGTTCTACACACACATACATGCATACACGTACACACACACATACACACGCACAATTGAATAAAAAAAAAAAAAAGAAGAGATACAGAAAGATGCGGCCTTTGGAACTCTTGATGAATTTTAGGTCAAGAAGCGAGCCAACCCAGCCCTGCTCTGCTGAGTGAGCTTTATGAACATGTCGCGCAAGCTTCTTGTCAGCTCAGTCCAGAGAATCAAGCGTCATCTAAACTAAGCTGATGGACTCTTTATCAAAATGACTGCGCTCTCAGATGTGCAAGTTCCAAGATGACTTTGACTGAAACAAACGGCTTTTACGAACAGCGAATGTGTAATCCAACCCATGAATGTTACGAATGCCTACTATGTGCCAGGCACTGTGCATCTGCTGGAAAGCCCAAGATCTGTGCTGCATGTGGTGGTATAGGCCTGTAATTCTAGCAAAGGTAGAGGTGGGAAGAGGGCCACAAGTTCAAGGCCAGCCCTGTCTACCTAGTGAGTTGCAGGACTGGCCAGGGCTACCTACTGTGTTCCCAATGAAATAAACAAGGTCCCTGTCTTTCTTAGCTTCTAAGCTGGTGGGAGGCAACAAATTGAATGGAGTCCAGTCAGACAAATGACTACCGGGATGGGGAGGGACAGAGGGCACCCAGCGCCGCCCTTGGATGCTTATTGAGGTGCTGGAGAAGGCACCAATCAGGCTGCTGGGGTGAGACAGCACGACGGGCATTCTCTTTTGTGTCTACATTCATTTAATATTCGAAACAATTTTTGGTAAATAAATGAGGAAAAGCACACAGAGTGTTTAAAAACATGCTCAAGGGCAGGGTCAAGATTTGGACCAAAGCAGTTTGATCCCAGAGCCTCTGTTGTTTTTCAAGCTTTCTGATTGAGACCCACAGACTGAAATAAATGCCTTTCACAGCATGAGCGCACACACGTGCACACAGCACACACGCACTCTGAAACAAGGCTCCCAATTTCACAAAACAATATTTGACAGTGTACTCTGGTCTATTTTGTCATTTTGATTCTTTTTTAAAATCATATGTGGCCTCAAAAATTGGTTTACAGAGCATAGTTTGAAAGGCAGTTCGTGACACTATTTGTGTACTCTGTAGAACAAGTGGAGCCAAGTAAGGAGACTGCCTTGGGCAGGTGCGTAGTTTGAAGGGGCTGGGGAGGGGAGCGCCCGGAACCAAGGGGGCCAGACAGCGGCCTCGGCATTAAGCAGGTAGCAGGAGGGATGTCAGGAGACGCTGGAGAATGACAAGCCACCGTTGTGGATAAACAGGGCCACAGACTTAGCATTCAAATCAGGGCACTAGACGGTGGGGGGAGGGGTCCCTTGAGTACTTCTACTGGCGCAGATGCCCGTACCCTGTAAGCCATGCCAGAGAGTCTCCACGGTGTCCACTAAAGAGCAGTGAGCCTTTCAGGCACTTGATCCAAGACCGAAGCCAACCACATGCTCGCACTGCAACGCGTGGGCAGGAAATGAGTGAGTCAGAATGGGAGTCAGGTGAGCTCTGTCCACATCCTGCCCTGGCCTCAGGCTCCTAGAGGAGGCGGCACCTCACGGCTTTCCTCTGCTTCCCAAGGGGAGGTCCAATTTGGAAGCTGCTACCCCAGATAGCCTGTGCCCCCACACCGCGCACCCCTGTGGCCTTGCCCTTGCCTTCCACTCCTTTCATTCATTTATGTGACTCCCACTGTCCGTCAGGCAGCTAAGTCTCTCCAGGCCTGCCTGAGGCCCCCCGCAGCTCCTCTCAGCTTGCAGGACACTCAGTGCTGTCCGCCCCTCCGCCCCCAGAGTGCACTTCTGCTGGGCTGTCTGCCCCCTGCTCCACGGACCCTCTGGACCATAATCTTGGGAGCTAGTCCATGTCTTGCTCAGCAAGATACACACTCGACCGTATGCCAGACATGTAGTAAGTCCTGTGTTAAATGAGGAGAAGTGGCACTGAAATGCCCAAGGAGAAGGCAGCCGTCCGTCCTCACAGTTTTCACCCTGTGCTTTTTGCGTATACTTTAAGAGTGTCTTCAAAGAAGATCTGTCACAGCTTTTACAGGAAGGCAGCCTGCAAGGCACCGTGGAAGTGCTCTGAGTTCACGGCTGGGCTTCGCTGCCCATGGAGTCGCCTTTTGAAACGCACAGAACTTGCCCCATGCCTGGCTGATGCTCGATTGTTGTATTAGCTCAAGGGATTCTACTTGAAAGGGAGCTGCGCACAAAGCACATTGAAATGGAGATAATGTTCATGGCACAGGGAGGGCGCGCACTGCCCGCGGGCCTTGGCGTGGATTCGTTGAGCTCTCCCTGTCAGTCCGCTCTACAGCCAGCACCTCTCCCTGGCATGGCAGGTGCCCAGGGGTGCAGCGTGGATCCCCCAGCCCCAGTTTCTAGATGCTGGGTGGTCACCAGCAGGTTAGGCAGGAGGGCAGGAGAGGAAAGGACAGTGCTGCTCTGGCCACTAGGCACCGTCCTACTGTCCTTGTGAGCTAGAAGGGGCGGGAGGCAGAGGGCTGGCAGGGAGCCGCAGGAAGCCCTGGAAGACAGAGAAGGTGTTTTGCTCAAGCTTGAGCTGTGGGCCTGGTGTTTGCAAGCCACGACCTCCAGTGCCAAAAGGACCGGCTGTGTTTTTCAGCATTTGGAGATGATCTTAACTCTCCTCGTGGCAGAACACGCGACCTCCGTTATTCGGGGCTTTAGTTGTTTCCATGATGAACTTCACAGTTACTCTTCCTGATGCCGTGAGACAACTCTTGTGAGGAAAGAAGTTCTGGCTTATGTCGGAGGCCTCGCTGCAGAATGAGGGAGGCAAGGGGAGGAGGGCAGGGAGGCTGCAGAGGTGTGTTCTGAGTAGGGGCGACAGGAAGTTTGGGGCCGGATGCCCTGTGGGAGGCTTGGGGTGTACTCTGATCACAGCTGAGGCACCTGGGAGACAATGTCTAAGAGGCTGTGCTGACTTTTCCGGGAGCCTCAGCTGCCCGTGTTCTGGAGTAAGCTACAATGTAGGCAATCGTGCTTCCTAGTTAATCAAGCTCTTTCCTGGAGAAACCCAGTTTTTAAAAATTCTAACTGTGACTCCCAGATGGTGATTGTCTGCTGGGCGGTTCAGAAATTAAACATTGTGTGACAATTAAAGTAAAAAGCACAACACTGAATGTAGGTCATCAGCAAACATGCTCAGCCTCTTAAGAAAATGCCGGGAGAAGCCTAGTGGTTGACCCTTGCCCTCATTGCTGATTGCAGTTCAATATATTGAAGCTACTGTGCTAATTCAAGTCAGAAATTTTAGCAAAAAATGAGTAATGACATTTGGTTCATTCTTCAGGTTGTCGTCGTCCTAGCAACAGTACGGATGTTCTGAGGACGCCAGTCAGCAACGCTCACCCAGGGTAGTCAGCTCAGAGAGAGGTTCGCTTGGACTCACGGTTTTGAGGGTGTCAGTTCACGCTCAGTTAGTTGTGCTGCCTCTAGGTCTGTGCTGAGACACGCACCACAGTGAAAGCGTGGGGTGGAACAAAGACTATTACCTCTTGGCCAGGGAACGAAAGAGAGGAAGAGGGGCCTCTACACCCTTCAAGCATGCCCCTAAGACCTGAAGGCTCCTAGTAAGCCCTGCCTCTTAAACATCCCACCACCTCCCAACAATACCAATCTAGGGACCTCACCTTTAACAGACCTCACCTTTAACACCCAGGCCTTTGGGAGACATTTGGCATCTGCCTATAGCAGAGAAGTAGACTGAATATATAGACATGAGCTAGTTTCTGACATACTAGTGAGAAAGAAAGAAAAAGAGAGAGAGAGAGGTTGCTAGACAATCCAGGAGAGTTTCAAGGCAGGTATTTCTTCTGGATAAAGGGTCAGCCTGCAGCATGGGGAAATGATAAGCAGAAGGGCCGCAGCAATTACAAATCTCAATAAGCAAAGGTCGCAGCATTTGCAGAGCTGACAGAGGGCAGATGTTTTGACTACATGTAAATTAGAAAGATGTTTTGCTTCCTGGTAGGAATTTGATTGATTTAACCTAGAAAAGAACTCAGAGAGAGAACTGCTTAATGCTTGATGATGGCAGTCACCCGCTCTTTGCTACCTGTAAACTCGGAAAAGTCTAATTATTCAGAGATTCTCAACCACTAAATCCTGACAGATCTCTGATAGTCATATCTTAACAGCCATTTCTCTCCACCTGAGACCCTGGGCACCTCCTGCTTGGTTTGCTGTAACGTCTGTGCCCACGATCCCTGAGCCTCACTCCTGCCTGTCATCTTGTCACTTGCTCTGCAAACAGCCTCCTCAACTTCTCACATCTCCAGCCGCATGGTGGACCGGACATCACAAGTCTTCCTCTAGTCAACAAACACACAAAGCTAGATCCCGGATAAGATGTGTTTTAACGCGCTGATGGGCGTCATGGGAGCCGACAGGAATTTCTAATGGCAAAGCAGGAGGAAGGACCCTGAGAGCTGAGAGCTGTTGGAGCAGGAGTGGCAAATGCGCTTGCAGGTTCCTAACTGGCTGCTGATACCAGCACCACCGCCAGAGAACCAAGTCTTGGGCCAGTAGCAAGGATGCCCAGCCTCAGTCGGCCTGAAGTCGGAACTCCCAAAGGAGCTGCTGATCCGCAGTCCCAGCCCCCCACATAAACCCGTGCTCTGGAGGTGCATGCCCAGTGTGCACCCCGAGACTTGGGGATTAACTTAAGCCTAATGTGATATCATAGTCAGCGATGAGCTAGCAGACAAGGGAATCAGCCTGTGTAGGCGAGCATCTACAAAGCAAACAACGGATTCAGCCTCCAAGGACTCCAGATGGGGAGAGTTTCCTGCAGAATACTAAACAATAAAAAATAAAGATTTAAAAGGTGAAGGGACTGGAGATGACTCAGCAGATCTGGTGCTTGTCATGGAGGCCTGAGTTTGAATCCACAGCACCTATGCGAAAGTCAAGCTTAGTGATGCACGCCTGTGGTCCAGGCTGGTGGACGGAGCAGATTGGAGGAACCGCCGTGCTCCTGGCCGGCCAGTCCAGTGAACCGGTGAGCTCTGTGCTTACTGAGAGACCTGCCTCAGAAAATAAGGCGGGAGGCGCTACTTGGCATCAGCCTCTCAGCTCCGCATGCACGCGCACTGGTGAGTCCTCCACACGCACATGCGTGCACATAAAGATGGCTTCAGGAAGGGAACAATGTCGAGAGATTTGAAAAGTCACCAGTGAAAAAGGGAAAATAAAGTCAGAAGTAAAAGCTCAGCAGCCGTGGAAGGGTAAATTAGTAGGATAAAACTGAAGGGAGGATCGGTGAAGTGGAATGTATGGCAGGAACCCCCTCCTCTCCCCAATACAGCCAAGAGGCCCAGGACGTGGAAGAGAGAAAAGGGAGACACAAATGCTACGTAATGTTCTCACAGCTCCAGAAACTGCAGAGCGAAGAGTCGGTAGGAGAGGCAGCATTTACCGAGAAGATGGCAGACAGACAGCATTTCCAAGGCTGATGAAAGGTACCGGAAGCACAGTGTGCCCCAAGTGGGATCGGTAAGCAGGAAGGTTGCCAACTCACAAGTCAGGGTGCGCCCGTAGAGGACCAAAGACCAGAAGCGAACAGCCAAGTATCCAGGGAAGAATAACAGCTGGACCAGAGCAGGCTTCTTAGCAGCCTCGGAAGCCCCAAGAGCACACATCTTAGTGCTCAGAGAAGCCATCCGCCCACTTAAAATGGGCGATCTTTTAGGAAAAGGGTGAAGCGGAGACTTCACAAAGAAAGGACTTTTCATATGGAGAAAATCCGAGTCAGCACTCGGGACCTCCACAGAAGGAACTGATTACCAGGTGTTTCAGGACAAAGGAGATGATTCCAGAAGCAAGAGCCAAGAGGCAGGAAGGAATGGCGCGCTAAGAAACTGATAAACGCCAGGTCAATCCGAGCTGCACACGGTAAGGATAACGTCTGAGTGAGCAGGGCTGTCAGCCCGCGTGGAGAGCAAGGTGACAGCGAGGCGGTATTGAACATAGCCAGAGAGTTTTGCCAAGTGTGCCCACTGTGGAACAAGAAGGCAAGCACACAAGAGGGCCGGATCTCCAGATCCAATCGGGCAGCAGATGGAGCCGGCTCTTGGATTCTCTGATGTGGCACCAACAAGAACAGAGGCATCTTCCAGGCAGACTCAACTCCCTGGAGGGGTACCGAATGGTGTGATGCAGATGGTATTGAAACCATCTTGCCCGGCATTAGAAAGAAGACAAGTACCGTGTGCACAAGCTAACGGTGCTTTAGCCTGCTCAGGAGGGGGTTAGACAGATGCTCGACACAAGTTTGTGATAGATGATCAGAAGGCTTAAGGTAACGGAAAACAAAATTCATGGTCAAAACATAATTATAACATCTAGCTCACGGTGTTAGAACTTGTCTGCTAGGTATTCCCAGTTTCTAAAGCCTCAGAAAGTGGGTTCATATACTATCTTTAGACCCTGCCAGGCTACAAATGTGTATTAGGATGTTAAAATTGGACTCTGTCAGCCTACCAAATTTTGCTTTGGATGCTAATAATAAAACAGATACCAACCCCACATGTGGATATTTTTAAAAGATGGATGAGAACATACCCTGAGACTCTTGAGCCTCAACACACACACACACACACACACACACACACACACACACACACACAGTGCAAATACTGCAAAGGGACAGTGCGATGGCAGAGGAAGAGTCCGAGAGGAAATTTCTGGAAGAAGCTGATGCTTGAGTCTCTGTCCCTACAGTAGCCATCATTGCCACATGGAGGCCAAAGAGAACTCAGCGGAAAGACACAGATGTGAGAGCGCATCTCCAAGGGATGCCAAGCAGCATCCCACTCAGGAGGATGGACTTGTGCTCCAGCCCAGCCCTGCAAGAGGCTTTCAGATGTGCTCCTGGAGTAACAGGCCCAGGGTGGGAGTCTGACTCACGATGGGCTCTGTAGTGAGGGCGCAACTGGGAGAGGACCAGTTGGTAGTAAAGCCTCGGTGGCCTGGTGAGCGGGACTGGCCTACGCCCTCAGGGATGCTCAGGGTGTGGGCCGCGCAGATGTGAGCTGGGCAGGAGAGAACCGTCGTGGTCACCGCGGGTCCTGTGCCGTAGGACTGATTGGAGGGCAGAGACCTCAGGAAGGCACCAGAAGTCGGGCAGGAAGGTGCCATCAAAGCTGCCTGGAATAGCAGCGTCCAAGCCAAGCTCGGGGTCAACTCTTTGCCTCAAGTCCTCCTCTCATATCACCTCTGTCTTCAAAATGGAAGAACTCGAATCCCCTGGTTCTGTAATCACGCTTACTTCATGGGTTTCTAGTGACCTTGCTTCTCCCCTGTAGCTTTCTTAAGTCACCCCTCTTTCCTCTTGGTCACTGTGCAACAGCCACTCTAGACCCTCAGTGACCCTGGGGTAGCTCAGACATCGTCCTGCTCCTGAGTGGGTGCCGTGAGTTCTCTCTAACCAGAACATCTTGCCACCCGCGGTCCACAGGATCTCTCCATCTCTCCCACCGTCTTGGCTTTGCTCAGATGTTTCCCTAGCAGCGAGGCACCTCTGACCTCCCATATAAAATAGTAACACATCCCCGTCAGCCTGTTCATTCCCTGCTCTCCCTCGGCCCCTTAACAGCTTTCTTCTCCTCCATAGGATCTATCACTGTCTGACTTGCTAAATATAAATCCTTGTTTAATTATTCATTCTTTCTTCCCCCACCATGTAATGTAAGCTCCAAGAGGGCAAAGACGCTGTCTTTTTGTTCACTCTTGTATTTTTAGTACCTAGAATAGTGTGTGACGCGCTGCTTAATAAATATCACTTGAAAGAGGGAGCACATGAAATGAAGGCTGCGGAGAGAAGAGAGAGACTCGTCAATCTCAAATGCCACCGGTCACAGGGCTGAAAATTTTCCATTGGTTTCAGCAGTGAACAGGTCAGTGGTGGCCACACAGAAGCCACTTTGGTTGAGAGGATCGGAGACCAGACCCGGTGCTTTGAGGAGTTGAACAGCAAAGGAAGAAATGAATTCAATGGGGAACATTTTGGGGGTGAGCAGAGCCAGGAAAAGATGAGACACCACCACCAACGAGGCCACAAAAGAGAGATTTGAAGTGAAGGACTCTTCTCTTGATCCAGCCATCCTACCCGTGGGCATCTGCTCAGAGGAAACGAGATCAGTTGTGCAATTGACGCGATGTCAGTAGCCCTGTGCTCGTTGCAGCCGTTCACAGGAGCCGAGGTGGGGCTCGGGCCTGGCTGTCAGTGGAAGAATGGATGAAGAATAGGCAGTGCATGTGCACAGTGGGGGGGGGGGTGCTGCCCCACCACAGACAGGCAGCAAATCCCATCGCGTCCCATGACATGGGCGAAGCCGAAGGACCTTACGTTAAGGAGAGTAATCCAGGCGCAAGATCAATACACGTGGCTCTGCTTGCATGTGGAATCTTACAAAGATAGCTCAGAAGCAGTGCGTGTAATGGTGGTTCCTGGTGTGTGTGTGTGTGTGTGTGTGTGTGTGCGCGCGCGCGTGTACCAAAGGGTAAAAATGTCTCAGCTAGGAAGAGTAAGCTCTGGAGATCTATGTACAGCATAGTGACTATAGTAAATAATTATGTGACACTTGAGAATTTCCAAGGGAGTAGATCAAATGCGTATAAAAATAATTAGTATGTGAAGTGAGAGATGTGCTAATTAGCTTCATCTAATTTCACATGGTATCCCTATCTCAGAGCATCACAGCATACGCTACAGACCTAGGCATTTCTTTTATTATTTTTATTTTGACAGTTTCGAATCACTTTCACCCCATATTACTGCATCCAGCCCTGCTGCTATTTCCACTGGAAGCCTTCCTCTTCCCAGCCAGTCTCCCTTTCATGTCTTTCTGTGTGTGGCCCACTGGATTCCGTCGGGGTTGCCTGTATTGGGTGTGCCTGGGCTCTTGCTAGGGCATGGATGGAGTATCAGTGGGCACACCGCTGGAGAAAGCGGCTCCCTCCTAGAGCCAGCATCCACTCCCAGCAGCCCCTCAGTGAGGAGCGGGTGTCGAGGCGGCTCTTTCTGCCAATCATACCTTAGGTGACAGTGGATGATGATCTGGGAGAGGCAGGGCGCCTCTGTGGTCCAGTGGGAGAAACTAATAAAGCAGTGATCTGAGGACAGGAAGGAAAAGCCTGATTGAGTGACGATGGCATGCCAGGCCACGGGCCCGAGCCACGGGCCCGAGCCACAGGCCTGAGCCACGGGCCTGAGTCAGGCACGCTTGGCCCTCCAAGGCAGGGCTGAGGGGGAGCTGTGAATGTGGTTCAGCTGCTTAGCATGAGGAGGGGGTGCTAAGGCTCTTCACTTTAAAAATCTGTCTTTTCTTGGGGCCTGGGGAAGAAGATCAGCGACTAAAAGCAAGCAGGAAAGATGGAGTTGACAGAGGCGCTTTTAGAGAGCAAGGAGGATTTAGACTTGCCTTGGAGAGAATGAAAGTGCTAAACAAAAGATTATGGCAATCCTGAGGTCTGAGCCGACCAAGATGAGAAGTCACAGACCAGTGAGACGGCTTGATGGGTACAGGCGCTTGCCTCCAAGCCTGACAGACTGAGTTCGATCCCTGGGACGCACTGACTGGAAAGCAGAGGACTGAATTTCAAGTTGTCCTCTGACCTCTACCGTACGCCCCCATACACAAAATAAATTGCTGTTCTTAAAAGATCTAAAGGTTAAAAGTCAGGAGTTGGAGAGAGTTGGAGGAAGATGTAAAGACCTGGAGTCCTACAGGAGGGAAGGAAATGCCACTTAAGGGGCTCTCCACAGAGCCTCGGGAATTTCACATTCATTCTCTCTACAAGAGGCGGCGCTAGTTCATGAGCCAAAGCAGCAGGCACATAGCAGGGCAGGTGAGGGACAGACTGCCCTGCCTCTTTCGTGCTCTGTCCTGTTCTGACACCCACAGAGCAGGGGTGGAGAGGCCGGCAGGTATGTAGGTCAGAGCAGATTTGCTGGGTGGGGAGGGAAGGACAGCGGCAGTGGGAAGTACACATGCACTTGGGTGGCTCTCGGATATGTGCGTGTGCGTGTGCGTGCGCGTGCTGTGTGTGTGTGTACACATGTGTGTGTCCGACCTACAGTGGTTGGGAGCAAGACTGAACCCCAATTAGACTGGAGGTCTGCATGTTCCACCTGCCACGGCCCCGCCTGCCACGGCTTTACTGCACTGCCAGGTTTCCTCTCTTTTTGGTCTCTGTGCCAACTCTTTGACTGTCTCTATACAGACCTTCCAGCGTCCCAATTTCTTGCAATCCACCAATTCATTGTTAAAGCTTCACTTTTTTTAAAAAAAAATGCAGACTTTATATTTGGGCTTTTGTGAAACTGCTTCGTTTGGGGTATTTATAATATCTTATTCCTCACTCAGCTTTCAAAAAGATCTTCTTTTTCTAGCTAGTGTATTTGGCTATTTCATCTTCTGCACCTAATAATCCTAGAGCCTAAAGTCTTTGTTGGTCTAATTCCATTGGGTTTTGCATCCCAGTACAAGGTCCATCTTCAAAATGTGATTGCATGAATGAAAATGCATAGAAAGTACCAGAATTAAAAACAACTAAGCAAAACATAGATAAATTACAGTCCAGTGCTGTAAGTCACATGAGAAAAAATATAAGCAAAGCGCCCTAGAACCAGAACCACATAGCTGTCCCTGCTTGGGGAAGACAAGTGGGATGTGTTACCTTTGGGACTCCGTTAGGGTTTCCAAAGGAACATGTTCTCTGGACTCCTGTTGAAGGTTTGAATGTGAATCGCCGTGGCTTATTTTGCACTTGATTTTAGCCAAAAGGCCAAGAAGTGATTCCTTGGCTTATTTTGTAAAACAGAACGCTCGTGTTTCATGAGAAGCAGTGCTTCATCTGGATTTACGACCTAAGTGATATTTAAAGGTTTGCTGTAGCGTTACAACTTACCCAGGATTTTTACTCCGTGTTTCAGTAAAAAAGGTTTATTATCGGTCCACACGCTTAATTGGGCAAATGTCGGAGGATTGTAATTCTTCATTTTGCCATTTCCTCTCTGTGGTATTCAGTTATCGTGGTCTTACATGCTGCCTGCTAAGGACAATCAGGTGTGGGCCGTGCACTGAGCCTGGGGTCTATAAGTACAAGCCCCCCAGAGTGGGGAGACTCTGGTCGACACAACCCCCTGGCTTCTGTCAGGGCTGCAGCTCACCTCTTCAAGCTGGTTTTAATGACAGATCCCAGTACTGGATAGTACTTCCTATGGTTTAGGCACTAATCAAATGTTTCCTATGTTTAATGCGTGTCAGAATGAAGCCTTTGGTCCAAATTAGCTTAAATTTCTGCTCTTCTGGAGTCACTGTCATTTCAATTCTGCCATTGACTCTGCCGAAGTCTTAAAGCACCTGCTTATCTCCGGGGCCTGGCAGTGTGCTCACAGTACAGGGTGACCTTTCTATGCCAGGCGTCGGCTTCCATTTCCCTGGAGTCTGGAGACAGGGAACATTAGGACGCGCTGATCACCAGCCTCGCAAAAACATTTCAACTCCTCTCGTTAGAGCTGCAGTCGGCGGAGAGAAACTGTGATTTTTATTATTGGTGGAACTTTAACTACGACGTAAAACTTGTAATGAACACTCTGTACCTATCTCATAATCCAGTCATCACAATCCGTTTTCAAGGCAGGAAAGCTGTTAGCCGTCCCCCCGCAAGAGATGTGTTTAAAGCACCTTTAGGTAGGCCCTGTTCTCCTTTCTCACCAGAGTGCAGCTGCTACAGCAAGTCTTCACTGAAAGAAGTCGTCAGTATCCTTGCTGTATTTCACAGCTCGTTTCGGAACATGATTCTCCTTTAATTCTTGAGAATCCTACACACTACCTTAAATGTAATCACCAATGATGAAGACACACACACACACACACACACACACTTAGCAGAGATCATAGCAAAATTGTAGCTATTCTAATTTATGATTATTTAGACTCGTGCTTCTACCACAAGAAAAAATATGAAAATTGTTGCGCTGTGAATATTATTTAATCTTCACATTTAGAATCCATTTTGACTTAGTGGCCTAGTTTAAACCAATATATTAACAAGCAATTTAAATCACTCCTCTATGTTAATAATTTATAACGGTCGCCTCTTAACAAAATGACCTCATTCATATCTTCGGATCCTATTTCCTCTGATTAACTTAATCACCATCAGAGAACACTCCTTCAGCTACACATTTTTAAGCTCCAGAAAGATGTGTTTTGGCATCCATCTTGGGTCGTGCCTGGCAGCTCTCTCCTTCAAGGCTGTAATTGGATCCTGTGTGTTAGACCAACACAAGAACGGAACGCAGCACTGGCTCTGCTGGACCAGAACACCTGTTACTAGATTTACAATAACAAATACAAAGTACTAGACAGTGAGTATAGTACTTGGGACATAGCAGAATGACTGTAAGTGAACAGAGGGCCCCAGTGTATGAGCCCCTCTCCGACTGAGGCTTATTCTGTGTGCTCAGCCAAACCCGAAGTCTCTTCCACAGACTTCATGGTCACCTGGGAACTGAAGCCATTCCCAGTATCGCTAGCAGGACTGGCTAGATGCCCATAGACGTGGTTTGCTGGGGGTCTGGCGTTTCCCTACCTCAGGCCTTCCATACTAGAAAGTCCCAGCCTGGGATCTACAGAGACCTCGCTTCTTCCTGATGGGTGACTACAGGCACATAATCAAACCCTCTTTAATAAGACCCGCATGTGAAGGAACCTTTTTTTTTTTCATTAGTCGGGTTATTGGCAGGTAGAAAGCACGGTGCAGGGAGGCAAACTGGTTCCCTCTCCTGATTGAATGCTGCGCTTCCCACCGAGGAGCCAGCTGGATAGATACTTGAAAACAAAGCTCTGATGTTCAGGTTTAAATGGAAAGGAAATGAGAAAGCAGATAAAGCAAGCCGCAAATCAATTCACTCCTCCTTGCTCTTCAGTGGGATTCAGAGAAAGTCTCTTCTGAAAAAGTCTCTTCTGGAACAATCATGGTAGGGTTTGCCTTCCCGTGTCCAGTGTCCAAGTAAAGAAAGGTGATCCCGGGCTGTAGCCTGCCAACTGTCCTCACAACCTCAGGACATCTTTATTGTGATCAAGGCACATCCACCCCAAAGCATCTTCCTAGGAGATGGTTGGAGGCTTTGTGTCTTCAAAGCAGGACCAGGGCAATGCAGCGGTCGGGCTAAGCCTGGTATCTTAGTAGTGATGGGTGTGCACACACTAGGGGCTCGCATGGTGAGTGCAAAACCAGAGCCACCAACATTCTTGTTCTTCAATTCCTTACACAAAAGAACCTTGAATTAATGAATCTGGGTGTTGGGTCCCAGTTCTGCGCGTCAACCTTCATGTGATCCTGGGAAGTCCCTGGTCCGCGTATGGCTGCCTCAGATGTGTGTGTCCCCAAAGGACTGAACAGAGTTAAGTTTTCTCCCTTCTCCTTTCCTTACAGCCGAGTTCATTGTGGTGAGCCCTTCATCTGGACACCATAGGCATTTAGAAAGGTCACTGGTGGGTGCGTGGAATGAATCAAGAGAGGCTGTGGGGACATTTTTATAGGTTCTAGAAGCAATCTGAGCTCAGAAATGACCAAAGCCTCTGTCTTGCAGGCAGAAGGTCCTGAGTTCGGATCCTAGACCCCACGAATAGGCGCCCAGCGGAAGCGCCCGGGGCAGAGTAAACAAGGAGGAGGTGGAGGCGTTCTATGGTGTTTCCCAAACTCACCCGTTTCTACACACACACACACACACACACACACACACGCACACACACACGCACATAACAACTGAATAAATTAAAAAAAAAAAAAAAAAGAAATGACCAAAGCGGGGGCCTGTGTGATGACTCACAGGATAAGGGCTTGCATGACCTGATTTCCATCCCCAGAATCCACATGGAAAGAGCAAACCACATTAAATTGTCCTTTGATTTATACACACATACAAACACGTTATGGTGTGTGTGCACACCCACACACAGACAATAATAGTAAATTAGAAAAAAATTAGAAAAAATTAGAAAAATTAGAAAAAAATCCATGGGCTAGGGAACGGCTCAGCAATTAAAGTGCTTGCCACACAAGCTAAAAGGCTGGAGTTTAGATCCCCCAAATCCCACATAAAAGGCAATTGAGGCGCCTTATCTATAATTCAAGCCTTAGACGACAGAGCCTGAGAATCCCCAGGGAAAGCTGCCCAGTCGGGCTCACCCTGCAGGTGAGCGATGGGTTTAATTAGAAGCATAGCCTCAAAAAAGTAAGCTGGGAGAGTGACTGAAGATGATTCCCAGTATCACTCTTGAGCCTCAGTATACGTGCACATGCATAAGCCCGTAGACATGCAGACACCAACACACACACACAAATGAAGAGAGGAGGGAAAAAAACCAAGTGACCCAGAAACCAACTGTCCTATCGGCAGAGGTTAAAGCCTCGGACAAGGAGTCCGAGCATGGTAAGATCCCCACGCATGGTAAGATCCCCACGCATGGTAAGATCCCCACGCATGGTAAGATCCCCACGCATGATAAGATCCCCACGCATGATAAGATCCCCACGCATGGTAAGATCCCCACGCATGGTAAGATCCCCACGCATGATAAGATCCCCACGCATGGTAAGATCCCCACGCATGGTAAGATCCCCACGCATGGTAAGATCCCCACGCAGAGCTGTAGGTAGATGTCAGCAGAAGCCAAGAGTAAAACGTGCGACTCGCTTGAGTACTGGTGACAGTTATATCAGCCCGGGAGATTTTGTTGTCGAGGCAGAAGAGCAGTGTTGCTGAAACAGCCACCATCTTTGATTAGCTGTAATTACTTGCAAGAGACCATCAAAATCGACCTGTTAACAATTGGCATTCCCTTGGAGACAGGGCCCTGGCCCAGCCATTAGCACGCGGGTCTGTCCTAATTGTACGTGCCCTAGTGGCCTTAGGTTTCAGAAGGGCTGGAGTATACAGGCTGATGACAGTTCATTGAAGAGGTGGGGAGACCTCCATCTGTGCTGTGTGAAGTTATCATCCATGCTGGGCATGAGACTTTGGGGGTCAGCCATGCTCCCCTAAGTAATCTCCATAAATTTGTAGGTTCTAAGTTAGACTTTGGCGCTGTCACTTGGTGTGTTATCACAACCCTACCTGGGGTAGATGCTCGTGTGCCACCTCTCCAGGAAAAGTGCCAAGGAAAGGAAAGAGGGCCAAGGGCGATCTGAGAGGGTTGCCTGTGGGGGTGACTAAAAGGAACAGCTTCAAAGAGGGTCCTGAGGTTTGTTCCCTTCCTCATCACACCACCTGTCTGTCAACCACTTCAGACTCCCAGCTCCTTCCTGCCTGTTCTTGGGGTGCCGCTCCCCACTCCCAGCCATGCTCTTGGCACTGAGGATGCTGGTCTGTACCTACCTGCTGCCACCAGACACTGTTTGCAGCCTTCATATCTTTGCCAAAATGCCAGTTATGTGGGCACCTTCCCATCTGTGGCCTCTGCCTGACTTTTTATCGTCCTTCTAGCATAGTGCAGACAGTCTTCCGCTTCAAGAGGACGTCCATCAGCACCTCTCTGCAGAGCGCCAAAGTATACAGTTGCTCGGTATTTGTCCTGGTGATGGCAGGAGAGTTCATACCAGCTGCAAGAGCCAAGGATTGACCACACCATAGCCACAGGAAGAGCTAAGAAAAGGCCACACTTCCTGCTTGCCAGTCTGCCAAATTCCAGCCAGTCTCTCTCTCTCTCTCTCTCCCCTCTCTATAAGCTAGATCTTCCCCATCAATTAGACAACTACATGCTTGCTCAGAGATCTGCCTTAATTGAATGATTCTTCATAGGTGTGGCTAAAGGCTCAGTTCTCAATTGTCAAGTTGACACTTAGAACTAACTGCCACATTTCTCTTAATGATTTTTTTAAATTTTGCCTTTAATCTTGAAGGATATCATTGTTGGGTATAGAATGCTTCATCAACAGCTTTATTTTATAACGTTGCATTTTTTTTTTTAACAAAATGCCATTCTACCATTCTCTGGCCTCCATTGCTTCTGACGAGAAGCAGTCTCCACCCAAAACATTCTTAGGTGTGTGTGAAGTGTTGTCATACTCTAAGTACTTTCAAGATTTCCATTTTCACACTTGTTCATTAGCAGTTTGAGTGTGATGGTAACAGCTGGATATTTCTCTGCAGCCCCCCTCCCAGTAACCCCTCCTCCTTCCCAGAGCTTTAATAGCTTCTGACCCTGTCCTCTGCTCTTCAAGACATTTATAGGGGTTTAGCCAAATCCCCTATGGTGCGGCTGGCAAGAATGGGGGGGCTAAGTTGGAAAAGCAGGTGCTCGTCAGCTCTCCCAGTTCTGCCCCTCTCAGCCTCTCTTCTCTCCGGGGTAGCGGCACTTGTACTGCCCAGAGTTTCCAGCTGTTACCTGCACCAGTGTTGATCCAGTCCAACCTTGGGAAAAGTCGGCTGGTGAAACATGAATGTAGCTTGCGGAGCATAGACAGAGTCCATGCAGCGCGAGGAGATCGCAGCTTTCTACCTGTGCAGTGTCTGCACGTGCTCTCAAGCATTTGAACATCTAAGGAGCAAAAGCATGCCTGTCTCCCCAGCGAGGTGCAGCCATCTCTTGTGCAAGCGAAGACCCCTCCCCACACACAGCCCAGAGGTCCTCAGGCTTCCACTTCCTGAGACCCTGCAGCTCTGCTGGCCGCTGACATTTTCCTTGTCCACTTTCCCTTGCATAGACCTTAGGTGTTGCCGCTCCTACCCCTTCCTTGACCTTCCCTAGACTCAGTCATCTGGTCCTATCGTTCGCCATTCTTTCTGGCCCTCTGTTCTCCTGGCAGGGTGATACCTTTCATTCCTCTTCTGTCATTTCAGTGGGTTTGGGGGAAAGAGGGGGTGTGTAAATACGTCTTGTGACATAGTATTCCCGTCCCAACCTCTTAGTCCCTTGGCTAACCTCCGGCACATCTGCAGTCTAGGTGTTTTTTCCTTTGTACACCGAGGTAACCTGCACTGCCCTGCTTCTCCAAGAGCCTCCTTGGAGACACAGACGTGTGCAGGAGGCCTCAGAGTCAAGCCTGAACGGCGATGTCAGGCATCACTATAGCAATACTCTGCCTTCTCCTCCCTGGAAGGCCGCTTCTGGGACACCCAGCAGGGGCGAATGGCATCTCCACAATGACGACCTGCCTGTCAGCGCCTTCTTGATTGACTCCTGTTCCTTCCTGTGCGAGCGTTCTCTCTCTCACTGATGCCTCTTGGATCACAGGGCAAATGAGCAATCTGCATCCAAGACTCTCTCCTAGTTTGCTTTTCAAGGCACCTGTTCAGAGAGCTGTTAAACAAATACAGTCTCTATGTTTGCTCATTTGTTTGAAAAAACACAATTTCCTACACATTGTGAGAATCAAGTGGTAATTATACTATTTCTAATTTTTAATGCATATCATGTATATATGCATCTGCATATCTATCCATGCAATCCACTCTTGGTCTTTTTTTCCCCATTTCTATGTGGATGTGGATGCTCACATTTACGTGTATCTACACACATACACATATATGTGCAGGTGTGGGTGCATGGGTATGTGTGTGTCTTGTGAAGGTTCAAGGTTGATTTTTGGGAGTCATCGTTAATTGCTCTTCCACCTCCTTATTTTGAGACAGGGTCTCTAATAAAACCTGGAGCTCAGAGCTAGAACTAGTTTGACTAACCACTAGTTCTGAGAATTCCCAGTCTGCCTTTCGAGGCTGGAATTTTAGAGAGTGCTATACTGTATTAGTCAGCGTTCTCTGAAGAAACAGAATCTACAGAATGATATATATATAGAGAGACAAGTTTATTAAGAAATAACTCATAGTAAAAATAGTGTCCTTCAAGATGGCCGCCCGCAGCAGCCTCCTTCCTGGCTGGAATGTTCCATAGAGCCTAAAGATCCCAAGAGGGTTTCAAGCCTTTGCTCCTCCAGAGGGTTGAAGACGCTGGGTTCCAATGTTGCTAAAGAACAGCTGGGCTCGACGTCGGTGATGAACAGCGAACAGCAGTGAGGCCTAGAGACCAGGCTCCAAAGGCAGCGGGAACAGCAACAAGGTGATGGAAAAGGTGACGCTCCGAGTCAGTCAAGGACGGAGGCGGCAGCAGCAACAACAAAGAAGGCCACGACGCTCTAAAGGCGAAGAACGTGCACGCAGAGTGGACTCCACAGCAAGTCGACACCTGATAAGGGAAGAGCAAGTCCCTCCTCCTTGCACCTCTTATTATCCGGTCCACCACTGGAAAGTACCACCCACTATGGGCTGGGTTCTCCACAGCAATCAGTCAAGTACCTGCAGGCTTGTTCAGGGGCCATTCCAACCATTAACCTCCCACAGCTGCCCCCAAACAGTCTGCAACTGTCAAGTTGACATCGAAATACAACCATAACACATACCCATCTGGCGTTCTACACGAGGTCTGGGGATCCAAGCTCAGGTCCCTTTGTGCAACAAGAGCTTCAGCCACTGAGTCATCTTCCTACCCCACACTTGATCTCAGGTCCACTGACAATAGGAGGAACTATGATTTCCACTTAAATACCTCTCTGGAGTCTTAACACACTCCTGTGTGAGTAGGCGGTACCCATGGGCCACACCCCTCTCTCCTTCCCTTCTTTTTTCTTGATGCTAAGGATCAAACTCATGGCTTTCCCCATGCGAGGCAAACAACCCACCGCTGAGGTACATTCTCATCCCCCAAAAAGCGTTTCTTGATTGATGGTTCTTGCTTTGAGATTTCCCCATAAAGCATGATTGATATATGCAGGGCTAGCATATAAAACTGATATTGCACATCAAAGACTGGCTATAAAATTAGCAAGCATTTGCATTCTTCCTTATGGCTGGGGAGATGTTCAGTCCCGAAATCCTCACTTTAAGCAAGGGGCCCTGTGTTCAGACCCCAGCACCCATTAAAAACCAGGCGTGGAAGGTGCATCTATATTCTAGGACTGGGGTTCAAAGACAAGTGTATCTTTGGAGTTCACTGGCCAGTAGCCTATCTGAACAGACGAACTTCAGGTTTAGTGAGAAACCCTTTCTCAAAAACTAAGGTGGAGAGAAATCAAGGAAGACACCAATGCCAACCTCTGGCTTCCATATGCACTCGTGAGTGTGCACACACACACACACACACACACACACACACTCTCTCTCTGCAGGAACTTACTATGAGCTATGGTCCACTGTACTGCATGTAACTTAGTATAGTAATAAGTGAGAAAAAGAGTTCACAAAGCAATGTTTTTTTCATTTTGGAGGAGGGAAGGATCAAGGTCACTGGTAAACTATGAGAGTAGCTAACAGAAACACTAATTGTTAGAGATGGACTTTGTGGTGTTGGTAGGATTTAAACTTGGCAGAGTGTTCAATGCTGGCTGCGGGGTGACATGGCACTGCTGATGGGCATCAGGAGACCTGTGTCACGGGAGAGTGCAGGGCACAAGGCACGTGGAAGGGAAGAAGGGACCGACTGCAGGTTATTTCCAAGTACTAGCAAGCAAGCACTGGAGAGCCTTTAAAACCATGCGTGTGGCATCTCACTGACAGAGGAGGGGGCTTTGGAAGGACTTTTGAATATAAACTCTTGAGTATGAAAGTAGCAGTTGAAGAGGATCCGTTAGGCACTTTGCACTGAATGAGCAGGGATGGACCAGGGCTGACAGCAGAGAGACCTGGCACAGCCTATATCATTAGAATCCTTAGGACTCCTTGGCTTTCAGTTTAAACATTTTCCCTTGTAAGATAATTTACTATAATTAGAAATCTCTTCATTATCATCATTCTCTTCATATCATAGTGTCTGATTCATTTTAAAAAATTGCAAGTTTTTTAACTTGGGAATTTAGCTTAGTGGTAGGATACTTGCATAACATGCATGAGGGCATACGTTCAATTCCCAGCACTATAACTATAACTATAACTATAACTATAACTATAACTATATATAATATATATATATATATATATATATATATATATATATATATAACAGTTTAAACAAAAACCTAGGTTTGCAGTTTATTCTTCCAGGACTTTTGGGAAAGGGGTGGATAGAAATAGAATGATTGAATTTGAGAGGTATTTCTTTGTTTGTTTATTTATTTGCTCTCTTACCTATACATGCTCTGGTGTTTCAATGAATTTTTAGAATGCATCTTTATTTAACAAAGATACAGAGAAAGAGGGCATGAGTAAGTATATGTATTCTATTGTCAGAAGACAACTTTCAAAAAATGCTTCTCCCTTCTATCGTGTGGGTTTTCCAAGGATGGAACACAGGTCAGCAGACACCTTGCCTGCTAAGCCATCTTGCCAGCCCTGCTTCCTTGACTTCTCAGCTTCTGTCTAACTTGAGCTCTTGTTAACTAAACATTCAAATGGCAGCCATGCAGATGCGCTTATACAGTCCCAAATTTGGGGACTTAGATAAGATCTAGCATTTTTATGAAATTTTCAACAGAAAGTCATTGTCATTGGGAATTGTCCTAGTTTACATATTTCTACATTTAAGGTGATTTTGTTACATAAAGAACAAAATGTTTTTCTCTGTTTTCCTCACGTGGAAAATGGGAAAGTTAATGAAAAATTATGTGACTAAAATTCACTTCTAAGGAAAAGGAATGCTTTTATGTAAATATAGTAATATATACATACACTTTGGAATATCATAAATCTCGTTTCCTACTAGGAATATATTAATGCTTTTAACAGAACCTTTTACCAACTAAATCTAACTGGGTCATATGCAAATTAGGCATATTTTAGAGGCAGTTATTTTCATCTACCAATTTCCTGTTTCCTTTAATTTTTATCAAGTTGTTATTAAATTATGTTAAATTTAGAAAAAAACAAAAGTCCAACTTTTTCTTTAATTCTCATGCCTCAGTTTCTCCTGTTGCTCCCAGGGCATTGATTGGGACTGGCTCTGTTGGTTTTGGGACACAACTTGAGCGATTGTCGTTAGGTAGGAGGCAAGGCTCACGGTGAATGACGTGTCATAATTGCTCATCAAGCTCCATTTTAATTTATTTTCCTGTTGCTGTGATAAAACACCCTGACAAAAGCAACTTAAGGGGAAAAGGTTTATTCTGATTCACAGCTGGGGGTTGCAATCCTTCTTGGAGGGGAAGTGCCCCAGCCTGGCGCCCAAGGCAGCTGGTCACACCCAAGAAGCAACAGGTGAAGCTCAGCTCTCCTCCCTGTTTTCATTCAGTCCAGGACCCCTGACGGGGGAGTGGTACCCACCCCAGTGGACAAGTACTCCCACTTCAGTTAACCCAGTCAAGGTAATTCTCCAGAGGCTCTTCTCACAAGTGATTCAACTTGAGGCCCCGATCAGGATAAGGCAGCAGGAAGCCTAATGCAAGAGGGCAAAGGTCAGAAAAGTGCCAGGGCAGGCTTCAGGCAGAACGAGTTATTTGAATTGGATTTTGAAAGATGAGAAGAGCCGGGCGTGGTGGCACAATCCTGTAATCCCTGCACTGGAGCAGCTGAAGCAAGAGGATCAGCCCCGACTATCTCAAAGAAAAAAGACATGACAGCTGCAATTCGTGGAATTCCCGGTGGAGTTGGCAATGGAAGTTTCAGGAACTCCACCATTCTCCGTAAACACCCGCAGCTTTTGTCTAGCCTCCAGCTCTGGGCAAAAGTGGAAAGGACAGTTTGTGGCAACATGGAAGCTGCCTTTTGCTGACAATAATGCAAAGCGGAAGTGGTGGAGGAAGGCATGTTCTCTGCAGTACGGTGGCTCTGATGAGACGCGCCCCGGTGGAGGCAGTCGCTAAGAGCCAGTCACAGTTCCTATGCCTCTGCTCTGCTGCGAACATGCAGAAAGTCTGTTGCCTGCTGTCTCTTTGCGGTGCCTCCTGCTTCTTGAATTCAGTCTTTTAAGACAAACAGCTTTCTTCCCAAGTTCAGGTCAAGATGAATCAATCTGAGAGCAATCCTTAACATCGAGCGTTGGGATCGGTTTACATTCAGACCAGACCCCAGACTTGTGTGTCCTTCAGTTGCCCTAATTCAGACTTGCATGTCCTCCAGGCCTGTCTGTAACTTCCGGCATGTGTCTGTTCTGTCCCAGGTTCTGCCTAGATGCTTTGCAGTACAGCGGCTATTTCACAGCACAATAGCCAGAGCCCCTGAACTGCAGACCCTAATGTTGCCATTGTCAGAACGGTGGTTTTCTTACAACTCAGCTGCATCTAAAGCACGTGTCTGTCCTGTGCCTCCCGTCTAGGGCACTAGGGGATGAAGACTTTTTTTTTTCCCAAGAGAAAAAGGCTTTTTGTAGCCAAGGGTTCTGTAAGGACAGACCAGAATGATGTGGCATATTTTGTCTAGTTTATCTTGTAAAGGATGAAAGTTTGAAGGTACTAAAAATATGATGGTTTCAGAGACAGATAAGTGGGTGAAGGGAGAAATATTTAAAGAGAAGTTATTTGCAGCCTTCCTTGCTTTGTATTTTAGTGTGGAGAGAGGGAGAAGGCAGCCACCAAGTGACTAAGGCATCCATTATAGCTCTGGGGTACCTGAAATAGAAGCCCCAGCCTAGGAGGGGGCAGAAGGACTGAATAAGAAAGAATTCCACTAGGCATTAAAAATCCCATTTATTAAAACGGCAGTGGGTTTGAAATGAAGTATTTCAGTTTTAACTTTGGGCTTTTCTCGCTGTATTGCAGATGCTGTGTCTGCTCCCTCAGGAAAAAGCCCATCTCTGCAGACACACATGAGTTTGGCCAAGCAATCCGAGAATACCGTTCCGCAGCCGGTGACAGAAAGCCCCCCACAGATGCCTTGGGAAAAGCAGAAGGCTGCAGGATGTTCCAAAACACTGATGCCTTTGTCAGCAGTTGGGCCGGCAGGTGAAGAAGAGTGTGAGAGCCACGGTTTAGGGGTGACCATGCCCGAGTTCCTCAACCAGTCCTCGGTGGAAACGCTTTATGTCTCGCCCTCATTCGAGACATTTAGTCCAGTGGAAGAGATCATGGCCCGTAAGGCCCGCCAGAAGCCAACGCAGTCCAGCCGTACTCAGATAGATGATGGGAGCCTCCAGTCCTCAGCCACGCGGGGTGAGTGCACCCCACACCAGCCACACAAATGAGAAGAAGCACCCCACAGAAATCTTTGTCTTCTCCCTGCTTTTGACTGACCTTGTTCTGCCCTTTCCTTTCATACCTCATCAATGATTCTAAAACACACCCGCCTCGAGCCCTTGGTTGGCCCAGTGCTTTTATTGAAGGACTAGTATACAGCTTATCATTGATTAAATAGATTATCATAAATTCTGAATGAATTCTGAGAAAACCAGATTAGAAGGTACTACCATCAACTAGGACTTCCTGTTAAATAGTTAGGTAACTTAGGAAGACCCTGCATGAAAAAGGATTGGTTATTATATATATCAATGCATATACATACAAGTACATGTTTTGTTTAAAGAAAAATCTGTAGTGAGTGCACAAGGGTCAAGAAACCATGTGCTTGTCTTTATAAGACATGAAGAAGGTTAGACATCATGGGACAGACCTGTCATCCCAGCTCTCACGAGGCCAAGGAAGGAGGTGATGAGTTCAAGGCAAGCTTAGATATGTAGCAAGACCCCGTCAATCATAGACCACATTAGCGGCTGTGATACCATTAGCCATTGGCTGCCAGTTATCAAATCCCATGTTACGCAGTTGTGCTTTCTTTCTCAGAGTGAATTAGTAAAATTACTCTTTCATGCATGTATTTTCTGAAGACTAAGTCGTAGTTTTGTTGGTTCTTATATACAACAATGCTTAGCAACTCATGTAAGTTCAAAGCTTTCAGTATAAGTTGCCTCAAACCCAAATCCACAATACCTATCTATAAAAACAACAAAAACTGCTGCAAAATTGACCTTGGTTCCAAGGCCAGCAAAAAACAGTAGAGTTTCCTACTGCTTCCCTGCAACAGCTTTTGACATTGAGTGACCTAGAGGTGGTAAAACTGAATCTTAGTTTTGTCATCAAATTAACTTTTCTGCTGAGACTGCTTTGGAAACCAATTAGTACTGGTTCCGATAACTCTGCTGGCTTGTACGCACGGCTACCCTCTGGGAGGCTGTTGCTTTTGGCTCATTTCTTTTATGAACATCACAAAAAGATAATTAAAAATACTTTGGGGAGGCTGGGGGGATCTCTTGGTCAGAAAAGTGCTGCTGTGCAGGTGTAAAGGACCTGAATTTGGACCCCCAGCCCCCAACATGAGAAGCCGGCAGTGGCAGGCATCTGTAATCTCAGCACTGGGGAGGCTAAAACTTGATGGCCAGCCTGTCTACCTGAATCAGTAAGCTCCAGGATCCATGAGAGACCCTGTCTTGAAAAATAAGGAGTTGAACAGTTGAGGAAAACACCCAGTGTCAACCTCTGACCTCCACACACATGTGTGCCTACACATACCCCCCAAAAATTCTTCATATCTTGGTATAATTGTTCACCGAGAAGTTGCCTTTGTTCTAAAGAGAAAGAAAATAGACATGATGAACATTCTGAGGGATTAGCAAGCTAAGCAGATCGCCTGACAATCTTGCGGTACCAGGAAGCAGAGCTAGCATTCAAGGCACATGCCCCAAGCACTCACCTGGGACTTCATAGGTTCCACTTACCAGAGCTACACGCTAAGGGCTGACCGGAAATCTGACGATCCTCACCTGGAGCACAATGATTGACTCGTGCTCCATTTGATATCCAGAAGACAATCAAACGCTTTTTTGAGTGCTTCTATAATTTTTCATGAAAAATTTTGATGTTCGTGAAAAATTATCAGGTGTAACAGGAAAGAAACAAATGTCCAGAAATACATAAGAGAAACAGACTATAGAAACAGACTCATAGACAATGTAGATTCTGGAGTTCTAAGGTAGCTTTAACTTTAAGAAAAGACAGAGAATCTCAGAATACAATTAGTATCTTCCTCTTCCTATGATCCAGGGGCCTCGTGGGGCATCCCAGCCGAGATTGTGGGTACTCTGTGGTCCACGTAGCCTTGCCAAGCCACCAATCATTTAGCGTAGCAAAGCAACCTCATCTACACAGTTCACACATGAAACACAATTGGATTTAAAAAAATAGTGTTTTACATATGTTTATTATTTTGTGTTGATCCATATTCATACCTGTCCTCGGCCACAAGCGTCCACCTGCAGCCAGTGGACCACAGGCTGGACACACCTAATAGAGTATCACTAGCCACAGAGGAGTCAGGAAGTCGTGAAGAAAATTTTGAAAGAGAAGGAGACTTAAACAGAAGAATCCCACAAACTGTGGATAAACTCTGCTCATATCTTTGATTTATTACTAAACTGCATGTGTAGGGGATCCCCCAAATAGTCCACGCACCACCCCCAAATCTTGCTGGAAACCAAAAGAACTGGTAATGGACTTCAGTTTCTCTCCACTGCATGGGGAACAGTTTGAAGGACCCGTGAAGCTGCCTTCCCAGGGAATGACGATCACGCTTTGGAAGCCCACCACAAAGACAAGAGACTCTACGCATGTGCAGTGTAAAGCTGGACATCCCAGGAGCCATCATGAAGACATACATCAGTAGAAACCAGCCCTTAGGCGACCCAGACAGCGCAACTGGCAGGCCAGTTCATAAAGCAGCTATTATAATTCATTCAAATATTGAGTCAGATATGGTGGTAAACACCTGCATTCTTAGCACCCAGGAGCCTGGACAGGAGGAGGATGAGTGCAAAGAGTTCAGACCACACAGTGAGTTGGGGCTGCCTTTGACTGGGTAGTGGATTTGGTTAATTCGCTATGTAGCTTTGGCTACATAGTGAATTTGAGGTTGGCTTTGACTATGTAGTGACAACCCGTCAGGATTTAAAGTTCTCACAGTGAATGAAAAGAGAGGAGACTCTCAGCAGACAAAAACTATTTTTGAAGAACAGAATGGAAATTCTAAAGATGAAAAATAATAGAAATGAAAAAATCAGTGATGTATTTAGCAGTAAATTGAAATAAGAGGAGAAAAAGTATAGAAATGGGAAGATGGATCGGTAGGGATCATCTAATTTTAAGGATGGAAAGAAAGCAAGAGAGATGCAGTCTTGTGGGAGCATATTAGCATCTGACCTTAGTGCAACTGGAATTCCAGGAGGCAGAGACGATATATAGAGGCAGAAAAATCATTTGAAGAGGTAATGGTCCCAAACTCCCTGAATTTGTGGAAGAAATAAATGTCCAAATCCAAAATGCACAAACACAGCATTTTACAGACCAAACAGACCAAATATAAAGAAAATTGTATCCGGGCCTGTTGTATTTGAACTACTGAATTCCAGAGATAAACCGAAAACAGCCAGAGAGTGTGGCTGTGTCACCTACAGGGAGCAGAAGAGGAAACTCGCTGTCATAAGCTCTGCGGGCTGGAAACACCACACAGCCAGCTCATAGGTCAAAGACAAGGCCTGTCAACCACAAGTTCTGTTCCTAGAAAAATTTTAAATGAACGTACAAGAGATGGTTAAATGGGTGAAAACTTGATTAAAGATCAAGAAATCTACTCAAAAAAGTGAAAAAATATTTTTAGGTAAATAGAAAAGTATACCAAAAAGTAACTTGGATCTATAATAAGCAAGCAAACAATGATAAGTACTGGAGATGATAAATATTTAGGTTAATATAAAATACTATATTTTTCTCCTTATTGAAAAATTCATAACTATTTAAAGCAAAAAAAATGCAATACTGTATTTTTGTACTTAAACCTGTATGTGAATGTAAGGTAACATAGCACAAAGAATAAGGGAGAGGGCAGAATTATTCCATTGAAATATTTCTGATGGATAGTACAATATTAAATCTAATTCATGAAAAGTTAAACACACGTATTTGATCTCACCGAAAAGGGAAAGCAAGGATCCAGGAGTGGCAGGTACTGCACACCTGTAATCCAGAGGCAGAAGAGTCACGAGTTCAAAGTCTGCTCAGTCTGCATAGCGCTATCGCGTCTCATAGAACTAAGGGCTCCGGACATAGCTCGGTGGCAGAGCACTCAGATTGTGCAGGAAACTCTGGATTCCATCCCCAACACCACCAAAAATGGAACAACTAAAATCTCATTGAGGAATTAATATGGAGAGTAAATATATTTTCAATTAGCACAAAAGAAGAAGGAAAAGAGCAAAAGACGGACAAATTAATAGTGGGACTGGGAAGGTGGCTGGGGTGCTGAAGTGCTTGCTGGGCGAGCAAGAAGACCTGATTCCCCAGCACCCACATAAAAACCCAGGTCTAGTGGGGGGGGTGCTTGTAATTCCAGTGCTGAGGATGGGGAGACAGGTACATCTGGGGCTTACAGGCCAGCGCCTAGCCTAATCAGTGCACCCCAGTTCCCAGTAAGAGACGCTGTCTCAAAACTCAAGTAGATAGCTCATGAGGAAAAACACCCCAAGGTTGACCCCAGCCTCCACATGCACACACATGCCGACACATATGAACATCTCACAAATATGAGTGTGCACATACCTCTATATACACACACAAAAATTTTAAAGCAAGTTGTAGAAGACTAAAATCCAACCATTTTTGACATCTGCATTCAGTGTAAAGATACTGTTACCCTGGATAGAAAAGCAGGCCCCAAGTGTAGGCCATCTAGAGGAAAACACTTCCAATGCACAAATCTATTGAAAGTAAAAGGACTAAAAATGCATTGTGGGCAAGCAGCATAGGACAGTAAGAGTGACTGTGCTAGTGTTCGGTGAAACAGATGTCAAGACAAGGAGTATTGCTCAAAGGGGACATTTCAAGCTAATATATGGTTCAGCACATCAGGAATAGCAGCGTTATAAATGCATATCTGCTTAATTACAGCTACAAAAAAACATATGAACCAAAACCTGACAGAATTATAGGGAGAAACAAACTTACAGTCAATATTAAAGATCTTAGCCCTTTCAGAACTTATGCCATATATTCCATGTACAAAAATCTGTGAATATATAGAAAATGAAATGCTTCTAAAAGTTTTAATAATATAATTAATGTATAGAACACCACACTGAGCCACTGCAGAATACATTTCTTTTCAAGTGCAAAATGAGATTTCACTAAAAGAGCACATGCCACGTCATTGAAAAATAGCAACGGGGCCAGTGAGACCACCCACCGGTGGGTAAAAGTGTCGTTCCATTCCCAGAGACCTCGTGGTAAAAGAAGAAAACTGGCTTTCGTTGTTCACTGACCTCTAGTCTTGTTCTCTCTCTCTTTCGCTCAAATAAAATAAAAAATAGCAATAAATTTCAAAAGATTATAATTTAAGGTATATGTTTTCTGGTCACAATGACCCAAAATGCCCACATAACAAGCAGAACACTTCTAGATAATCTTTAAGACAAAGAAGAAACCAGAAGGTAAACGAATATAAACAGAAATATTTCAAACAGTGGCAATGAAAATTAATAATTGTGCAATGCAGTAAGTCCATTGGGAAACTGTTATAAAAACATAGATGTAAATGCTTGTAACAGAAAGGAAGAGCACCTTTAAATCAACAGCATTAGATTCTAAGTCAAGATGTTTTTAAAAAGAAAAAATTAAGTACAAGTAAATAGAATATAAACCAAGAATAGAAATGAATGAAATTTAAAAATGGACAAATTAAAGGTCAAAACCCCAGAACTTTGAAAAGTTTAAAGTTTATAAATCCTTTCAAAACTAATGAGAGAGAGAGAGAGAGAGAATAACGAGAATTGCCAATTGTAAGGACATAAATAAATCTTACAAATGTTAGAAGATTATAAGAGAATATTATGGGCATTGTTATATCAATAGATTTGACATAAATAAGGCAACTGACTAAAACTGACCGAGATGACCTTAGTAACGTGTGTGTCTGTGTGTGTATGTGAACTCACACATGACACGCATGTGCACATACATGCCTAGTTACTTTCAGCCGTCAAGCGACATTTGGGAGCTGGGCCTCTGGCCTACTGTGGCTTAGTTAGTGAAGGCAGGACTCTGGGCAAGCCTGCAGATGGTCTTAAATGCAAAACTGATGTGTGAAATCCCAGTCCACAGTGGGTGGGGCCTTTCCCTGGGCATGTATCATGAAATGCATATATGTGCACACATGTGCATATTCCTGAGTATATCATCAAAACACTCACAAACAAAACCATACATACAATTTTACTAATATATCCTAAGAGGTAGTACCAATCTTATACCATGTCTTTCTTTCAGAATACCAAATTGAAAGGAATGTGACTCAATTAATTTTATGAAGATGGCTAATCGACTCCCAAATCTGACAGACAGCCCAAGAAAAGTAAATTAGAGACCAACATAGATTAACATCAGATGCAAAATCTTTCAAAATCTTAACCAAAATCCTTAACAAAATATTAGCAAATAAAATCCTGCAATGTGTCAAAATGATGACATATCATGACCCAGCAAGATTCCTCCAGAATTGCAAGGTTGGCTTGACATTTAGAAAAGAACCTCTGTAATTCACCATATTAACAGAATGCGATTTAAAGTTATGTAATTATCTTGATTCATGTAGGAAAAGTGATAAAAGCCTACATTCAATTATGATTATAAGAATCTAAGCAAATTCAGAATAAAAAGGAACTTCCCTCAAGCTGATAAGGAGCACATTTTTAAAACCTACCACTGACATAATTAACGATGAAAGACAGAAGGCCAAACCCGCCAGTTCAGCAGCCGGCGTACAGTGGCTTGGCTCACCACTCCTATTCAGAAGTGTGTTGGAGGTCCCGGCTGGTGTAATTCAGCTGTGAAAAGAAAGAGAAGCCCATCTATGGGAATCGCCTTAGTTCAAAGATGACATGATTCAGAAAAAGCCACCCAAACAGCTGTTAGACTTCATAGGTGAGTTTAGCAAGGTTTCGGCATCTGCGGTCAGCACATTAGAAGCAAACTGCAGCCAGAAGCAACGCCCAGAGCTGGGGAAGCTGAGGCAGGAGGATTCCTGGGTTCAGGAGGTCAAGACTCAAGGCCAGCCTGAGCCGCACTGAACAGACCCTGTCCCCCACCAAAAAATAAAAATAAAAAAAGAATCCTACTACTGTTCACCAATTACAAACATAATTAGATGAAAGCAGTTGTACCATTTACAGTAACATTGAAAACCTTCACGGAAGATCTCTGCGCCGAGGCCGGGTGTCGTTCAGCTGGCAGATGCTTGCCCGCTGCGCTTTGTGTGGGCAGAACAAAGCTTTTAGTCTTCCCCACTTGTGACCCCTTTGCATTGAGAAATTTTTACATGACCCAGGCAAAGAGGTATAGAAATCAAACATTAATAATGAGCCATAAATTTATCTTAAAACATTTCTTTGTTCTATACACATAAATTTACTTTGCTCTTTATTAAAGATAAAACAAATTTGCATACCGATGAGTTGGCCGTGCGTGTTGCTTTCCACTGCTGAGTTCAGTCTTGGCTGAGCGCTTGGTGCTGGAAGACATGGACGCTGTCAGCGCTCTCCAGTGTTTTGATTTCATAATCATCAGCGCTGAGACGGCTGCTTGGTATAGTGCAAAAAGACAGAAATGTGTTCAGAGCCATTTTGGAAATTGTTGGAAAGTCTGTCCTAATCTCAAGCTAAAATTTAATTGTTTTTATGTCAAATCAGCAACTCAAACAGTAATTTTTTTCGATGTTTTATTTATTTGTGAGAGAAAGAGCAGATATACACTTGCCATGGTCTGTGTGCAGACATCAGAGGACAACTTTCAGAAGTCATTTCTCTCCTACCATGTGGGTTTCTGAATCAACTCAGGTGCGTAGGTTTGTATGCCTGCATCTTTGCCCACTGAGCCATCTCGCCTCCCCTCAGACAATACTTTTTAATGCCAAAAGTTCCAGTGTGATGCAACTCAAAAGTACACTAATGTATTCCTTAACTTGCTGAAGAAAGGCAGCAGAAACATTGAACTTCTTTTTCTGCCTTGTGCTTCTGTGAGATCAGAACACTACATGCGTAGCGAAAATGCTGCGCTTCTTAGCGTACAGGAGCCTCAAGTCTGAGCCAAGGTTTCAGGCAGTGCTTGCTGGCACTTCATGGGCCAAGGGAACTGTCCACACCGTACCCAGAGGAAGCGGAGCATGCCTGACGGGCGCCAAATCCCCACAGCCGTCTCTCTGCCTCTGTCTCTGTCTCTGTCTCTGTCTCTGTCTCTGTCTCTGTCTCTGTCTCTGTGTCTCTCTCTCTCTCTCTCTCTCTCTCTCTCTCTCTCTCTCTCTCTCTCTCTCTCTCTCCATCTGCCCCGGGAGGTCCCACCTACTATCGGCTTGCTTGGAGGTTTGTCTTCACTAAATAATTCTTTGTAGGTGTGTCTAAGGTTCACTTTTCAGTCATCAAATTGGTACCTGAATCTAACTGCCACATCGTGCATTCCAGTTCCTTGTACTGTTATCACATTTCTCTTGACCCTGTTGAGATTCAGAACACGTCTTGGCTCCAGGATGAGGAGCTCACTGAAGAGACCTGGTGAACCTGATAGAGTTGAGGAGAACTCCCAGCGCTGGAGCAGGGGCTGGGCAGAGCATCCACACCTCGCCATGAAGCCGATCGGGGCTTGCAGCTGGCAAATGGAATCCCTCCTGGGCCATCACCGCGGTGCTGGCAAAGCCACTTCCAGGCGTGTGGATGTCCTGGCCCGTGGAACAAGGATAACCCTGGCTCCGCCACATCGGATTCACAAGCGCCCATTGCTAGAGCGGGACTCGCTCCTCACCAAAGGCAGCACGCTTGCCACAGTGACTCTTGAGCTCGGGTCTTCACCCTGCTGCCCCTCGGGATCCCCTCTGGTGGTTTGCGGCCGAGTTCAGGAGTGTCTCGTTCCATCTCAAGAACAGAGAAACACCTGGCGGCCTAGAAAGGGCATTCTACCCTTTGGGGCGGTAGAGCTGTCACTGAGCAGAGGGTCTAGGGGGCTCAGCTTGTTCCCCACTGAGCAGCCACGTGAATGAGTTCATACACTGCAGCACGCAGGCCAGGAAACCGCAGGTTGGTTTATGACGACCCCAGCACTAAGCGCAGACCCCCGCACATCATGGGTATTTGTATATGGTAAGTGCACTAAAGCAGGCGCGTGCAGAAGTGGCGGAGGGAAGCACCTTACACCTGACAGATGGCAGGGCGCTTTGTTACCAGCTGACGAGGTTTGGACTTGGGCTGGAGGGGCCGAGCCAGCCGGACACCCTCATAGACCTTGGGAATGTGGAGCTGAACTGGAAGGAGCAGCGCTGGGAAGCTGAGCTGGGAAGCTACTGGGATGCTAGAGACGGCCAGGGATCCCTGGGAGGCGTGACCCCCAGGAGGTAGAACCCAAGAAGAAAGGGGCGCAGGAGGGAGCAGGAGTGTGCTGTGTCAGCGTGTTCCTTGTTGCTTTGACAACGAAGACATGCTGAGCCTGTGCCTCTCACTCTTAAGTCACAGTCTCAGTTTCTGTCGCTTGAGATCACCTGCTGTCCCCTAGGAGACAGCTTCTAGGCGCATCTGTGAGGGTGCCTATGGGTTAGTCGAAGACCCACCCTAACTAGGCAGGGCAACATTTCATGGACCCTGATTGACCCATCAGGAAAGAGAAAACAGCTGCGCACCAGCCCTGACACGTGGTCCTCTGCTCCTGGTTGTGGGTGCAGATGTGGTCCGAGGCCTCCCACTCCTACATGTTTCCCATCATGACACTAAATCCATGAACTATGAGCCAAAACAACCGCCGCCTCCTCGGAGTTGCTTCTTGTCAAGCAATTGGAGAGAGAGAGAGAGAGAGAGAGAGAGAGAGAGAGAGAGAGAGAGAGAGAGAGAAAGCCAGATACAGAGAGAGAGAGAGAGAGAGAGAGAGAGAGAGAAAGCCAGATACACCGGCTGAGCCTGAGGGGTTTGGAATGCCCTAGGGACAGGAAGAATGACAAGAGTCAGATGGTCGCTGTAGAAACCAGGAGGCCGACGGCTGTCCCCAGCAGTCGCCTGTGCCCGCTGGAGAGCGAGCTGCAGCTGGAAGGATGGAGACTGAATCTTCACGGGTCAAGGGCAGCCATGACAGGACAGCCTGGGACACGCCCCTGTGGGTGAAGAGTGCCCCTGGGGTGCAGCCTGCTGATTGGTTCCCCGCGTGAGCAGCCTTTGGCCGCTTTGTGCTAACAGTGACAGTGGAGCAGAGCAGTCGCCGCAGACTGGAGCCCCCGGAGCTTGTGGTGTTTACTGCCTAGTCCTTACCCCTGGGTTCAGGTGAGAAGGCGAAGCACAATTCCCAGTGGCACGGAAATGGCAAGACAGTGGTGAAAGAGAGGATGAAGCAGGAAGGAAAGCAGGCATGGAAACCAAGAGTAGGGTGGAGCAGTCTCAGCACCAGCTCGATCCAGGCGGCTGAAGGATCCAGGAAATGACCCAGCTAGGACGGATGGCGGCTCGCAGACGTCCCTCAGAACGACAGAGAACAGAGAAGCTCTGTTTTGTCTTTCGAAGTATTTGCTTCTGTGAAAGGACAAGGTCTGACATCATGAACCCTTTGGAGGCAATGAGCTGGACATAGAAAGGCCTGTGTGGGCTGTGCATGTTTTTGTGCATCTCTATGCAAAGAAGGCCCAGCCCATGCAATGAATGTAATGTAGGCAGCTTGCCGCAGCAAAAGGCTGACCTTTCCATACTAAATTTCTGTCCCTAGGATGGTCTGCTGCTTTTCCTTAGTGTCATTTTGCTATTGGTCCATAGCTCAGACTGTTTCCACTTGTTAGAGAGAAACACAAGGAACCAGCAGGTACCAGGAGCTACATGCGCCGCCTTCTCTCCAGTCATCTCCGCTGGCCACTTTCTGATGATGATGGAGGGAAGCTGTGCTCGCTCGTTCTCACGGGCCGTGCTGGGCATCCCCTGGTCTTGCCTGTTGTTTCAGTCTCTGGTCCACGGATGTTCCCTAAGGCTCTTTGCCAGTTCACCTTGGCCAGGGAAAGAAACCAAATGGGACAGGCTGCCCACGCACAGATGTGGCCATTCCCTTTCCTTCCACGTGTGAAAAGCCTTCGGAGCCAGGGAGAATAGCAATTCCCTTAAAAATGAGGAAACTGGTGGAAACACTTCAGCATGTCCCAGCCAACTGGCAGGACAAGTCAGAGCAGGGTTTGGAACTGGAGTGAAGGGTCCTCAGCCCTCCGGGGAGTCAGAGATCCCCCCCAGCTCTGAGCTCTGCCCAGCCTGTGGGCAGGTGTGCTTCTGAAGAGACTCTGGTTGGAGTTTCATATGTAGTAAAGCATACGTGTACTTAGTAATCAGAGGGGAATCTTTAATCCAGTAATCCAGTTGTCCCAGCAAAATGTAGCAGAAGTGATCTAGAGGCTGCCTTAATCTATCTGTAGCTTATCTATAATGGTATTGAGAAGAAATGGTCAAATGTTATGCTGTATGTTAAAAATTGAGACCTAATCCCCACACTGTAGAGTGTACCCTTGAAAAGTATATAATTTGGAAGTCTAAGGAAATGGCTCAGTCAGTTAAGTGCCTGCCACACAGCATGAGGACCCCGGTTCAGATCACCAGCTCCCATGTAAAAGGTAGGTCCAGCAGCAGACCTTACTGACCGGCACAGGGGGTGGGGGTGCAGAGACAGGAGGCCCCCTGATGCTTGCTGGTCAGCAGAACCGATGAGCTCCCGGTTCAGCAAGAGACCTTGTCTTAAGAAACAGTCTGGGGGCTGGAGAGGTGGCTCAGGGGTTAAGCCTCCGCCTTGCAGGCGGAAGGTGCTGAGTTCGGATCCCCGATCCCACGTATAGACGCCAGGCGGAAGCAGGGGCGGCCTGCGCTTCTGGTCCTGGTAGGGCGGAGCCTGTGAATTCCGGGGCGGAGGAGGTGGAGGCAGTCCATGGTGGTTCCCGAATTCGTCCGTGGTTCTACACACACACAGACAGACACACGCGCGCGCACACATACACACACACATGCGCACAGTTGAATAAATAATAATAATAAAAAAAATTAAAAAAAAAAAAAAAAAAAAGAAACAGTCTGAAGACCAATTGAGGAAGATGCATGTGCACAAACACATGAACACATGCACCACACATACATGCACATATATAACTTAGTAGCTTTCAGTCCATTATCTGAATTGGGCAACCATCACCACACATCCAGAGCAATTTCATCAGCCCAGGAAGCCCTCACTGCACCCCAGTGCAGCCTCTCCCCATCTCCCTCCCCCTGACTGCTTACTTCCACTAACTAATCTTTCAGTCTCTGTCTGTCTATTCTGGACACCCAAATGTCACCCCTCATTCTTTCACTAAGCAGGTTTTCAAAGTCATGATATGTATCATCCCTTATCGCCCTTATCGTAGCCAAATAGTATTCCTCTGTGCAGATGTACATGTTATTGATGCATTGCTAGTTGATGAACACTTCAGTTGTTTCTACTTTGTGCTGTTCCAAATAATTGCTCTTGAACATGTTGCATTTCTTAACCATAGGGGGGAAAATCATAGTACTTGTGAGTCCTGTTCACCAGGAAATCATTGTAAACCATCTGGGAACACTGAAAGAGATGATTTAGGAAATAGGAGTGGGGGGAAATCTCTCTCCTGCCTCCAGAAAAAATTATATTTACAGCTAATAAGAGTTTGCTAATATCCCTAGAAAGTTCTTTTTTTTCCTTCATTTTTGCATCACAATTCTTCTGAATGCCTTGTAAATACAAAGTCCTTATGTCTTAATTAGCCGGCCCTCTATTATTTACAAGTACAAACAGCTAGGGATAACATATCAGCATTTGGAATAAATTTGTCAGCGCCGTCTTCAAGCAGCCTCAGCAATCCGCCTGCAGGTCACATGGTGAGATTTCTCAAATACAGCCGCTTGTTTTACCTTCGCTGCCACATGAAGGAGATGAATGTTAGCAATACCCAGCCGCGTCTGTAGGGAGCCAGCGAAGGGAACCGCACGGGCAGCCTGAAGCGAGCGGGCCGTGCAGCTGTGGAAACCGGGAAACCACTGGAACTTGGTGCTCAGCAGTGAGCAGTGAGTGGCGGCCACGGACAGAGACCACGGCCTGAGCTGCGAGCTGCCCAGGAGACGGTTTACTCAGCCACAGTGGCTGCAAGGCCAAAGGAAGGTGTCCAGAGTAGGAAGCCAGAGGCCTCCCACTTCAGGATCACCACAGCCTCCCTCTGACTGGAGGGCGGAGGGGGGTGTTAGGTAGGGGCTGAGAGCAGCCAGCAATACCCAGCTGCCACTGCCATTAACCTGAAGTGGAGGTGTTTCCGTTGCACTGCATATGCGCGAACGACTGAACCACGCCAACTGTGCGTGGCCAGTGCCCCGCGTTCATGTTTGACCTATTAGAGGTTTCTTACTAAAGCTGCTTTCTGACCAGAGTAAGCGCAAATTCTCCTGTTTCTAGGAGAATTTCTTAGCACGCTAGAAAACGATCCTCAGAGTTTCATCAAGAGTCTCCGCTCTGCCACAGGATGCATGGCACGTCACTGCCAAGCAGATGCTCCGGCACAAGTTCCCAGAGTGCCAGGAAGCCTGCCATCTCTCAAGGCAGAGTGTGCCGCAGACCAGAGTCACAGCCTCGAGACCAGGGCTCCCCAGGACCAGGTGGAGAACAGAAGCCACACAGCTCCCTCTCGTCCCAGTGAATTCTGAACCCGTTTATTGAAACTTTCGTGACAACTTTTTTTTTTATTCAATTGTGCATGTATGTGTGTGTGCATGTGTATATGTATGTGTGTGTGTGTGTAGAACCACGGATGAATTCGGGAACCTCCATGGACCGCCTCCACCTCCTCCTTGTTTAATTTGCCCCGGGATTCACAGGCTCTGCCCTACCAGGACCAGAAACGCAGGCCGCCCCCCACTTCTGCCCGGCGTCTATACGTGAGGTCTAGGATCCGAACACAGGACCTTCCACCTGCAAGGCAGAGGCTTAAGCCCTGAGCCACCTCTCCAGCCCCTCATGACAACTTTTATACAGAAAATTTTGGGGTAAAGAATGTTGCATATACAATAGATAATTTTCTAATCAGCAAAATCACCTTCAGGGTGGACCCTTTTTTCCAAGAACCTAACCTATTGCCGGAGGGTAAAGGCACTTAATGGAATTATTCTCTTATCTAATCTATAATGCTTCACCAGATAGCTATGGGGCTGAGCCCATATTTTAACAGAGACTGCTTTTTTAAAATACAGAGGCAGAATGATCTCTTTTTGATTTTAGCAAGGAACATATTTTACAATTAACTGTAGGAGTCCCCAACACCCCATAAGTCCCAGCATGAGCTTTTGCTGTTGTCCTCTCCAGGTTGATACTCTCAGGCAGGTTGACATAGGCACCAGGCATGGCAGCAGGTTCTAACTTGGGAAGATGCATGCAGCTCATGCAGTGTCTACTATCCAAGCTTGAACCACATCTCTAAGGGGGCCATGGCTTGGATACTCAAGGCCCATAAGCTATAGCTGGTTCTGTCGATGGAGCACTACTGAGGTATGCACTGAAGAAAACACTTAAGCAATATAATTATTAAAAGAATAACTTCTATAATAGCATCCTTCTATTCCTTTAATAGTAAGGTTGCTTATGTCTTCCTTTGAGGAATTCCAGAAGTGTATTGCCATCAGTTAAATGACCCATCTGTGAACCATGCATACTCCAAACCTGGGGTCCAGTCAGGCCCTATATGCCAAGGGTGTCTCTTTCGGGGTGGAGGCGATCATTGGTGGGAGTGCACTCGAATGGTCCATCTCTGTAATTTCTCATAAGAGTGCTGTTTGGGATAGGAAAGACACGGCCCCCTTTGCTTCTGACATGGATTCTCCCAGTTTGGATTGCAAATACCATCTCCAGGGGCAGTCTTGGCATCTAGACTTTCTGGCATGATGGTCTCTTCCTTGGCCTTCAGCCAGGGTAAGAGGGTATCACAGTTTCTTTTAAGGTTCTAGTGGACTGATAGCATAGTCTTATACTTCTGGAATTTCTGAGTTAGTACATAGGTGGGAATTTTACCCACCTATATTTTAAGACTCTAGAAGTTATTCTCTAATTTCCTTAAAATCAGTGCACACATTCTGGTTAACAAGTCTACTTATTGTAAGTGACTAGACATGAAATCTCTATTTAGTATTTGACTAAAACTTAAAAAGCAGGCTTCTTCTCTAGAACAGAAAGCAGGAAGCTAGTTCCAAAAAAACCCTGGGAGCAGGTAAAGGGCACTCCTAATTCCCAGAAGTCTTCCTGCCAGAGGCAAAACTTGAATTATCCCAAAAAAACAAAACCTAGGTAAAGGGCACTCCTAATTCCCAGAATTCTTCCTGCCTGAGGCAAAACCCGAATTATCTAGGAGAGAGTGTCCAGCCCCTGTTCATGGGCGGTTACTGTGACCTTTCTTGGGGAACAGGCTTTAGGCCTGAGCTGGGAAGAAACACCAAGGCCTGACAATTCCCATATTTTTCCTTATCTCTCTTAAAGAAAGCCATGTCCTTATCCCAAAAGATGTTACTTTGAATCCATCTTTTCCAAATTGAGACATATTCTACCAGATTAGTTGGATAGGGACGCGGCAAAAGTGTGTGTGTGTGTGTGTGTGTGTGTGTGTGTGCGTGCACTCGCGTGTCTGCATGTCTGTGTGGAAAAGCACGACCACCGGGAAGTCTTTGCATTAGTTGTTTCCCTATTGCAGTGACCCCCGTACCTGACAGACCCCAGGTTTGCCTGGGCTTACGGTTCCCGTCCCATCGTGGTGGGGAAGGCTGGGCAGAGAGGCTCAGTTCATGGCAGACCAGGAAGCAGAGGGCTGGCTGGACAGGAAGTGAGCAGAGATGACATACCCGTTACCCAAGGGGCCTATTTCTGCCAGCTAGCCCCCACCCAGAGCTTCCACAGCCTCCCAAGATGGCGCCACCAGCTGAGGAACAAGCATCGAATCCTGAGCCTGTGGGGACCTTTCGGATTCAAACTGTAACAGTCCTTTCACATGTCCTGGCTGAAGCCTATTTTCCCGTGACCTTCATACGCTGATCTCAGTTCTAATTCATGCACAGTAAGAAATGCAAGGAGTTCTTTTGCAAGTTTTGGAGGTATCTTCAAATAAATATAACTTTGCTTTCTCTTTTGAGATAAAGATTAGCATATCTGTTGACCACTTCTTAGGAATAAGATGTCCCCTCAACCATCCTGACCACCTGCCTTTTAAATTTTATACTCATAATTTAGCATGGTTATGTCATCGAGTAAAAATAACCCTAAGATAGTGGAAAGGTCTGGAAGCAGAGCTAGTTAAGCTCATCTGCTTTGACATCACACACTCTTGAGTTTGGATCCCATCTCTGACTCTTTCAGCCCTGTGATCTTAGGGAAGATTTCTAGCCATCGAGAGCCCTTTGCCTCCCTATATGGAGTAGAGAAGCAAAATAGGTAAATAAGTAAACGTTTACAGTGTAGCTGTAACACCTTCCCCACCTCTGGTCTGTATTAGTTAATGTTCTGTTGCTGTGACAAAGTATTTCGGTGGATGGTCTCTAAAAGGAAAGCTATGGAGTCTGTGGGCACTACAGATAAAATGGGAATAAATGAGCAAAGCCAGCCAAATGCCAGGGCTATGGCCCTCTTCCTGCCAGTCACCAGCCCACTGGTAGTCAGGCCCTGCCCCTACAGGCAGCCGCGGGAAAATTGTTCAGAAGAAAACACACAACATATTCAGTGGTTCCCATCAAATAATCCACTTAGTGACCATTCGCAAACCTTGCAGTCGACACACCCCAAACTCATTTTTAAGGCAGGATTAGAGCAGCTATGCTGGGATGGGTCACTAAGGTCTTTGAAGGTCTTTAAAATTCCCAAAGTCCATCCCCCACTGCTGGGCTCTCCCTGAAGGAACACCCCTGCTGAGGAACTGACTTCAATCCTTGCAGAGATAAGATGGCCAGCTTCCCTATGAAAGAATTATGGAGAGGAGCTCTCCATATCCAACAAACAACTTGACCTCTAGCCCACATGGACCCAGGAGTGCCATGAATCTGTCTCTAACTCCATGAGTTCTCCAGGGCGCCCTAGCCCCTCATGGCACTCCACATCTGGAGTCCATGAGTTCCAGCCTTCCTCTCTTCTAATAAACTCTACCTTAATCCTCTACAAGTGTTCTGGTTTCAATCTTCAACTGCAGTCGTTCTGGTAACATTTGGCCCCTGAATAGGGACCCTGTAACATTTGGTAACCACGAAGGGATATCTGAACAGAGAAAGACTGTTCCCACATTAATTTGATTGTCAACTTTAACTCTCCATTTCTGAATCATAAGCAGACATAGAATGTGAGACATTGGGAGTAAGGAAGCAAACTAGATAAATAACAGGGAACAAGCTATACTGTAAAGGAAAGAAGCATGTCTTAAGAATTTATCTTCAATATCCTCAAAAGGATAAAAATATGGCGTGTCTATAACACAAGAACAGGGTGTTTCTGAAAATTTCCAAGCACAGTGAAAAGAAACTCTTTGCAAGTAAAACCATCATTCCAGAAATGAAAAAGTCCATGATGGGATTAGAAGCTGAAGCTGTCAAGTCTCCCAGGAAGTGGGGCAGAGGGTTGCAGTGAGAACAAATCACGAGAACGACTTGGGAAGAGAGCGGGAAGCACCTGAGGAGAAATAGGTGGTGGGATCATCAAAAAAGTACTGTGAAGCCAAAGGGACCAAGCGCCTGATCAAAAGCCCCACTCCATGGGTGTAAATCCACTCCCCACCCCCCACCTCCCCACTTCACAGCTCTGGGGACCAGGAAGTGGGCTGACTGCAGGAACAGGCCGGGCCCTGCCACCAATGGCTGCAGCTCTGGGGCCGCGGGAAGGAGGAAGGTGGAGCTTGGTCTCCCAGGGTCGGCAGGGAAAGGCGTTTGGATGTGGAATCTTCAAGCACACAGTTCCCACGCGTGGAGGGAGAGTACAGGAGTCATTCGCTTGCTGGAGATCGGGCTCCTCATAAACCAAGGAGAGGGAGGCATGGAGCTAGAGAGCAGAGAGCCAGTGGAGGAGGGGGAGGGGGAGGATAATCTGGCAGGTGGCAGCTACGTTCAGCACAAAGCACTGGGGGTTCAGCACAGCAGTAGGACTTGGGGCACAAATAAGCGAGGCTCTCGTGTGCCCACTGGCTTCACACCGCCTTTTCCAGCCTGAGGATAGAGAACGTCCAGATTAGCCTGACCTAGTTTCCTGCGGGCGCCTGGCTGGCCTTGACCATGTGCTGCCGGATCCCTGCTTGCTTTTGCGTCTGCTGCTGCCAGCTGAGAATACTCTCAGCTTTAAAAAAAAAAAAAAGTTTTGTGATTAGAATTTTTTCCTGAGAACTGGAGATGGGCCGTGAAGGGTTTAGAGGCAAAAAATAGAGAGGAGCCACCTGCCCTGGCCAGATTTTTTTGAGTTCCAATTTAGTTCAGAAGGGACATGAATATGTAGTGCCAGATCAAGTACCAGCTAAGTCATGCGTGTCGGGGGTAAGCGTGGTAAGCGTCCATCTGCCTGCTGTGTGCCAGGCCGCGAGGAAATCTTTCAAGGAGCAAGTTCAGCGCGAGTCCCACAACTTGACTGAATTGTACCCATTCGTATAGTGTATCCAAAAGCACACAGACATTCCGAGAGAAGAAAAAGTCCTCTGTGACAAATGAATACAGACCGTAGAGCTGAGGATGTGTACAGTTAGTAGAGTGCTCGCCTAGTCATCAGGCCCTGGGTTCAGTCCCTAGTGCTGCAGAAGCCAGGCAGGTCTGTGATCCCAGTACTTGAAGTGGAAGCAAGATCATCCTTGGCTACATAGCAAGTTTGATGTCCTGCCTGAGCTATGTGAGAGCCTATCTCAAAAAGGGGGAGGGGTCTGGAGAGATGGCTCAGGGGTTAAGACTCTGCCTTGCAAGCAGAAGCTCCTGAGCTCGGCTCCTAGGTCCCACGTAAAAGCACCAGGCAGAAACAGTGGCGGCTTGTACTTCCTGCGCTGAGAAATCCCAGAGTAAAGCAAAAAAGGAGGCAAAAATAATCCAGGATAATTCTCAAGGTCATCCTTGGTCCTTTACAAGGACACATAGTACCCTCTGATACACACATGCACACACACACACACACAAATAGATAGATAGATAGATAGATAGATAGATAGATAGATAGATAGATAGATAGATAGATAGATAGATAGATAGATAGATAAAATATTTAAAAGGGGGAGAAGTGCACTGACTTAGCTCAGCAGGTAAAGGTTTCTGCATGCAGCCCTGCTGACCTGGGTTTGATTCCCAGCATCCACGTGGTGGAAGAAGTAAGCCAACCTCTCAGATTGCCCCTTGACCTCCACACATCCACAGTGCAAACCTGCACCTGCTCTTTCTCTCTCTGTCTCCCTAATAGATACAATATTTTTTAAATCCTATAGAGTCCTCATAATTGTCAGCATGCTGACGGGCACCATTGATTCTATGGGGACACGATCTACAATAGCCAATGTCATGTTTGAATGTCGCCCGCAGGCTCATGTGTTTGAATCCTTAGCTATTGTCAGCGTTGGGGAAGGTCGTGGCCCCTTTGGGAGGTGGTTAGCCCTGCCCTGTTCATGCAGTTGGCTCTCTAAGCCTCCGCCAGCTTCTGCCAATCAGCCGTGTCGTTCCTGTATCTCCTCTCTGGGACCATAAGCCAAGAAAGTCTTCCCTTTCTCCCTTCAGCTTGAGCGTGGCCTCAAAGCAGCACACAGAGTAGCTGCCACAGCCAGTCTTACCACAACGTCCCACTTGGCCGAAACAGCCGACATGTTAGGGACACACCCAGGACACTATGGGAAATAGGAAAGAAGACAATGTGGTTTTGACTCAGAGGGAATAAAATTCTTCTCAAATCTTTAATTTTTTTAAAAAAAGATTTCAAGTGCTTTTTACGTTACTTACCACTCCTTGGTGAGAGAACCGATTCTGCGAGGATGCTGAAGTGTTCTAGATCTTAGACAGGTTAGACTTCAGCCTTATTGTATTTGACCACAGACAGGAAAAGATTAATTTCACTCACTTCTGAGGAACTGGAGTTGGTAGTTTGTTCTGTCATAATAATATCTGCAGGGAAAAGACAAGAGACTAAGTTACAGCTTCCTCAGACTTCCCCCTTCAGATGCTGGCAGTTGGGTGGCACCGGGTTCGATACTTTCTGTCTCCCGGCGAGGTTCCCAGCCGTGGCAGGGTCCAGCGGAATATTGATAATTCTATCTTAGGTTCATTTCCCCCAGTATTACTGGGCTCTGATGCGTCTGGATTTTCTGAGTTTCCTGCTCTGGGTTTTTTCAGGCTTATTGTGAATATTTAGCATTTACAGTTCTAGGCAGCCTATCTGGAGACCTTCCAGACAGGCCATGCCACCGCTGTGCCAGCCTCTGCCTTCCTCCGTCACCGCATCTTCTCTCTCCCCCTTGCAGTCTCCACCACCTCCGACGGCACCGCCTCCTTTTCTGCATCGTCGCCTGATTCCGCCCGGGGAGAGAAGTCATTCTGCCGCCTGCCCCTGGTTCGGACCAGCCCTTCCTTCTGGACTCTGTGCACGGGTCAGTCCTCCTCTGCCTCCTTCACCCGCAGAGACAGAGCGGCGGGGGTCGGCCTGCCCTTGGCTCCCCGGGGCGCAGCGTCTTCGGATGGAGAGGACTCTGCCAACCTCAGTCTGCCGGAGAACCTTCCAGACAGCTCTGATGGTGCCCATGAGAAGACGGGTGTTGTCCCCCGAGTGCTGGCCACCCACAACGCCGTCCAGGTCCCCCGCATGCCCTGCACAGGTGTTAAGACCCCCCAAGGCCCGCCCGGGGGACCCGAGCCCACCAGCTCGGGTCACAGTCTCCTGGGCGAGGTGAGGAGTGCGGTGCTCCAGCTCCACGCCCGCCTGAGCCTGGTGCTCCAGGAGCTCAGCGCCATCAGCGACCACCTGAGGAGCCTCAGCGGGGGCTTCCCCAGCCCGCAAGCCTCGTCAGCACCCCCGGACGCCTGAGGGACCCGGGGTGCAGTCACAGCGTGGACGCTTCGACAGAACCCATGTGGGCCACTGCCCAGAGACTTTTAGGAAAATAACATTCTAGAGGTTCTCGCTGCTGGGGGAGGGATGAATTTATTTATTTATTTACTTACTTATTTACTTATTTATTTATTTTATCATCAAGTTGACAAACAAGTGTCTTTCAAACCAACATCTTCCTAAGGTGACATTATTTTTTCCCCCTAGAGAACAAAGTCACCTTTTTGATATTTTCAGCTTTAGATATTAGTTCATTTGAAACTGAAAAGAAGTTTTTCCTTCCATTTTCTGTACTTTTCCCCAACGGGGCTAAACATTAGTATGAGCTGTGGCAAGACTTTGAAGTGCAAATGACTATTGGAGGTAAGTGGGCCACAGAAGCCGGGATTTCTCAGAAGTTCCAAAGCCTGTACTGACAAGCCCATACCTGAGTTTGGGGTGCACGTTTCATACATTCTCTTGTAAGTTGTGAGTTCTACAAATCAAGGGTCAGAAACCCCTTTTTTAACCACCACAGAGTCGAGAGTTAAGTGGGAAAAAGTATGCCACGTGGCACATGTTTTTATTATTAATGCATTGCAGAGTGTTCAAATTCATGCTTTCCCTTATATTTCATAAAATAAATTTGATTTTTTTATCTTAGTGTATCTTTTTAATTGAGACAACTTTCCAGATAGAAATGTGTCATTTACTTTATGGACAAAATGATGTGTTTGTGTCTTAGAGACAAGTGTGCAGCCTCAATGTATTTTGGAATCTTCTAGAAGCTTTGGTTTGTTTGTATGATAAGCATTCCATCTCTGAGGCTTATCTCGAGCTCTTGTTTTTTTTAATGATAAGCACATATTAATTATGCAAAACAGTGAGTTTTGTTGTGATCTTTTTATATTTACAGCACTCTTTGGTCATATTTGCTGTTTCCCTCTCTTACCCCTCCTCTACCTCTTCATTCTCCCTGTCCATCTTTTTTTCTTTCTTTTCTTTCTTTCGTGTGTGTGTGTGTGTGTGTGTGTGTGTGTGTGTGTGTGTGTGTGTGTGTGTATATGTGTGTGTGTGAGAGGGCATTGTGTGTCTCTGTGGAGGACAATGGTGACTTCAGGAATCATCCTGGATTGCTTCTACCTCCTTTTGACCTCGCTCTGGGATTTCTTAGGCCTGCCCACCAGGGCAGGACGTACAAAGCGCCACTGTTTCTGCCTGATGCTTTTCTTATGGGACCTGGAATCCGAGCTCAGGACCTACTGCTTACAAGACAGTCTTGCCCTGAACCATCTCTTCAGCCCGTCCCCCTACTTTCACGTCATCTCCCCTTTCCTGGGGAGTCCATGCATAAGAGGAAACACGTGCTTCCAGTCTTTCTGAGTGTTTTGCGCAACGTGATGTTTCCAGTACTGTGTGTTTTCCCACAGACAACAGGATTGGTCTGTGGTTGATAACCCCCACCAGCATCTGTACCGCATTCTCCATCCTCTTCAGCCGTGCGGCTCAAACAGCTTTCGCTGCACATTCTGCTGAGAGGAGAACATAAGGGACTCCAAGCTCCCATCCACAGCTGCCACTAAAGTTAAAATAAAACAATCCTGATTGTTTCTAAAGGAATAGAGAATGTTTATCCACACCCAGAGCAATGCCAGAGTCCTTTTCCCAGACAAACTGAAACAGGCTTCAGTCGTACAAACTGGGCCATGAAAGGGGGTGTCGACCAATGCTTAGGAGAGGCAAGGAGACCAGCGTAGCCGGAGCAAGTGCTGGCGGCCGTAGCAGAGACCCGAGTCACAGAGCACAAAGCAGGGCACGGGGCAGATGACACCAACTCCTGAATGCTGCCATTAGCCATTGGAACTTCCATTCCATGCAGCAGAAATGGCAGGAAGCTTGCAACACAAAACGACCTGTGACAGCATGGACTCCGAGTGGGCATTCCGGCTTTGGCAGGGGAATAGCCCAGGGAAGGGTAAGGTAGGTATGCTGCTAAAAGGTTTGTTGCAAGTGCCCAGCTAAGAACCGATGGCAGCTTAGATTCCCCGATAGGTTGAATTAAAACATGTAAGAGAAGAGAGATCAAGGATGAAGGGTATTAAACCGAGCAACCAGAATTCAGCACAAGGTTGCCATCAACTGAGGAAGACCACAGTAAGAGAAAAAAATTAAGTTCCCTTTTAGATTTGTTAGATGTCAAACGTCTAACCGAGGTGTGTGGGAAAGGTCTAGATGCAAGTGGAAGCAGGAGTCGGTGTTTGGTTGGTATCTAATGTGTGGCTAGATGAAATCAGAGGAGAGAGAAACCTCGGACCCGAACCCTGGGCCACCACCTCCCAGGAGACCAAAAGTCACTGCCGAGGTCGCAGCAAAGCAGTCATGTGGGGTTTATAAAAGCCAGGAGTGAACGATGAACAATGAACATTCCGTGCCCTGCACCCAACTCATCAGTTACTCCTTTGCCACGAAGCTTGTTTTCGCTCTGTCATTAAACACATCTGTGTATGTACACATTGTGCAGACATATGCACACGTACATGCATACCTGTTGTGTTGAGATGTATGATAATATGGTGCAAACAGCATGTTGTTTCATTATCCAATCCTGCAACACATCACATGAACCAAGGCAATTATTTTCCACCCATATGTCAGCTAGCTAATTATCTTTGCAGCTGTGCGTAGAATATTATGAAGTCTTCTTATTTTTATTTTTATCTATCATTGTGTGTATGATGTATGCATGTGTGCGCGGTGTATGCATGCCACATTGCACAAGTGGAGGTCAGAGGACAACTCTATAGAACCCATTCTCTCCTTTCATGTGTACGTAGGTTCCAGGGATCAAACTTGGGCCATCAGTTGTGCATGACAAACTCCTTTACTTACTGAGCCATCTCACTGATCTGCCACCTGGTTGTTAATTATTATTGTAGTTTTCAACTACAGAACTCAACACTGCTCTTTTAACACCTGCTGCACTTTATTCATAGGTTAATGTTTCCTGCAGATACTTCCAAGCCTAGCTTTTCTAAAAAGAACGGCAAGCAAGTATCTAATAAGTATGGGGCTCTTACTAGTAAAAAGAGCAAACTAGCAAGAGGCTGTCCTAATGGAAAAGCTCAATGTTCTGGTAAAGGTGTATGTTTTCTCTTACTACGACTTCATCCCACAGAGTTTTAAAAATTGAAATAAAATTCATATGCCATCAAATTTGCCCTTTCAAAGATGCAGGACAGGGACTGGAGAGATGGCTCGGGGGTTAAGACTCTGACTCCCAAACAGAAGATCCTGAGTTCAGATCCCAGGTCCTGTGTAAAGATGCCAGGTGGAAATGGAAGTGGCCTGAACTTCCAGCCCTGGTGGGCATAGCCTGGGACATCCCAGAGGGAAGCAAAAAGGAGGTAGAAGCAATCCAGGATGATTCCTCAAATCATCCTTGGTCCTCCACAGGAACATATAACCCCCCTCCCTTTTCTCTCTCACACACACAACATAAATGAATAAAGTTAAAAAAAAAAAAAAAGTGCAGGACAGGCAGGCTCCTTACCCTCATGACTCCATGTCTGTGAGTTCTTTTCTGGCTTTCTCTCACCCCTCATGGACTCCACAGCTGTAGTTGGTGAGTTCTTGGCTCCCTCGCCCCTCATGGACTCTCTGTGAGTTCTTGTCTTTCTGTCCTCTAATCCCCACCCTGCTCTCCCGCTTCAGTCCCCAGACACAAATGCAACACTTTGGTGCGTTCTATCAGCCCCTTGTGGAATTCATGTCAGTGAGTTCCATTCTTTCCTTTGATAAACTCTGTCTTAGTCTTCTACGCATGTTCTGTTTTCTATCTCGGACTCCTGACCAGAAGAATCTGGACGTAACCCCCCCATCCATCCCATAATGCCTTGGGGCTGCTATAGGCTGGGAGTGTAGCAGTAAGGGAGGTATTAGATGAGATGAAAAGATGACCGAAACCCTCTACAACACTTCTGTGATCTTACATGCTACAATTCTTAACTCTCGGCTGGGCAGAAACTTCAACCAGATGGCGGGGTGAGGGCTCCTTCCCCCTCCTCCCCATACCTTGTAGTTTTTCCTCTTTCCTGCCTCAGTGTTTGCAACTTTCACACATATCTGTTTCAAAAAATATATATTAAAAACCACTGAACCCTGCTCTAAATGCATGGATGGGAGAAACATATGAATCCTGTGTTGGGCTCTCTGCCACCCCTTGGTCTAGCCTAGATCCCTCAATCAATCAATCGATCAATAAATAAATAAATGATACAGGACGAAGGTTTTGAGAACGTTCTCAAGGTTGAACAGCCACTACTGCCATCTTCTTTCAGAACATTTTTTCCACCACAAAGACATCCACCTGCCCTTTGCCAGTCACTCCATGCCCCCCTCTGCCAAGTTCACATTTGCTGCTCACCCTGTGATGTTTCATATCTGCGAGGTTGCACAGTTCCATTCATCTGGGCTACATTTCCAGCCCAAAGAGGAATTACATCATGGGGTGGGGGATTCTTCCATTTACCATCATGTTTTTTATCATGTATGTTATAGCATGAATCAGTACCTCATCTATCTTTATGGTAGAAACTGTCCCCCATTTCTTTGTCATCTGAAGGATATTTCAGTTGCTTTCTTGCTGCTGTGAATAATGCTGGGGACACTGGCAAGAACATGTTTTAGATTCTCGTAGGTCCACGCCAAGGGTGGACTTGCAGGGCCAGAAGGCAGAGGTGCGCTGGTTAGGCAGGTCGAGATCACAAGTTCTCCCTTGGAGTCGAGGTAATCGCAGACTTGACTTGCTCATCAGGGTAACCTCAAGAAGCCACTGGGTGTGGTTTTATTAGAAGAAGCAGCCATGTTAGACTTCCCACACCATCCAAATGGAAGTCCAAATTTGCTAGACTCCACAGCTGCCCTTAAGGAAAAGTGGCTTCTATTCAGGAGTGGCAGCAAACTCCCAACTCTCACAAGACTATCTCAGGTTGGAGGTCAGCTTGGGCTTCCTAAGTAAAAGTGCCAGGCTAGCCTGCATGACACAGGAAAGAAGGAAGGGAAGGAGAGGGAAGGAGAGGAAGGGAGGGAGGGAGGGAGGGGGAAGGAAGGAAGAAAGGCAAAAATGAAGGAAGAGGAAGGAGGGAGGGAAAAGAAGGAAAGAGAAGGGAATGGAAGAAAAAAGAAAAAGGTGCTTTTATAACCACTCACCCAGCGGGTATCTGTCTCTTTGAGAACTTATTTATATGCTCATTCTAGGCCTCGGGAATAATACAGCAGGAACAAAACCAGAAATAGTCCCCACCCTCAGCTTGAGGCCTGGAGCTTGGGAGGAATTTGACAGATTAATCAATTTATTCCCCAAATGTAAAGGCTATTACAGATCCTGAAGAGGATATGGGGATTTGACCCTGTCTAGGCATTTGGAGAAATTCATCTAAGGAAGTAGAATTACCCTTGGAGCAGAAATATGAATTCTGGGATTACTGAAATAAATATACTCATAATATTTGGGCAACTGAAGTGCTTTGAGATTAAAGTAGTCCCATCCAGGGGCCCCACCTAGTCTGGGGTGTTAGCAAAACACAGAGCCTCTTTTTTGTGCCAAGTCCAACACTTCTCATTTGTACCTTGCTAAGAGCTAAGAGAATAAGAAGCCCCGGGACCCGGTGCTTCACCCTTCCTAGTCGCATCCCCACAAGCTGCTGAATCAGGCATCCTGAACACAGGGGACCCCACAAAGTCACCGAGGCGACAGAAACTGCCTCTTGGTGACATCACCTCACCTAAGTGCTTACTTAACGCACGCAGTCATTTCAGATTTTAACTAAGTTTTCCATAGCTCATATATTTTAATACAACCATTTGCTAATTAGTATAATTAACAAGCACTTATTTGAGTTTCTATTTAGCCAACTCCATTAAACCAGTACAACAAACTTGGCTGAATTAAGGGAGGGTATATATCCTGATTGACTTTGTAATTATCTCAGAGTAAAAATACTTCATCAGATGCTATTCTCATAAGTATTTTAGTTTGAACTTGAGGATCCTATTATAAGGCAGTTATAAAAATATGTTACAGTTTACTTACCCTCAAATTACTCCTGTGTTCATTCTTTAAATATTTATGAAGCACTCCCCTGAGCAGGCAGCGTGCCAGGCGCGGGGACGCCGTGGCGAGCAAGATGGATGGGTTCCGTCCAGCTCCGTGGCTAGGCAGACCGACGACCACAGTTTTGAAACCTTCCACAGCCCCTGCGGACTTGGGGTGCATAGGACGGTGAGGCGAGGTCTGAGATGGAGCCCCAGCGGAGGAAGTTGAAGGGGTCAGGGAGCATCGCCCCAGGGGAACTGTAGCCAGAAGAAGCAAGAAGTCCTCAAACAAAGTGAGCTGGGAAGACCGAACCTTCCAGGTTCTTCTCGGAACAGCATGTCCAGTAGAAGCAACACGAGGCTGCTGGAGGATCTGAACGTGGATGTGCAGAACTGGGGAGAGGGGGTGAGGGGGGAGGGAGGATGTCAGGAGTTTGAGCGCTTTGACTTCACTCGTTGTGAGTGGGCACCGTTGCTGGTAGCAAGCTGGCCTTTACAAACTGTGAATAGGTTGCATCGAAAATCAGATGTCACAGAGATTTGGGGATGAAAAGGTTTCTAAAACTCATTCAGAAGCTGATTAAAAAAAATACTCTCTGCAAGTGACTGTGGTTTGACCAAAGGGGCAAGGAGCCCCTTCTTTTGTACCGTCGTGTTAGAGAGAAAGGAGATGCAGAGAACATTCAGCTAATGCTCTGTTCCAGCGACTCTTCCTCTAGGTTTTACTTTATTTTTACTAGAATAGATTTGGAGGTGTGATGAAAGGGTAGAGAGATGTGAAATTGAGAGGTTTTTATTTCTTGCAGAACACCAGTAACTTGACAAGGCCAAGCACGGCCCTGTCACGACAAACCACACGCGCCACCTTTCGTGGGCGGGCAGGTCAGGTGAAGGGTAAACTGGTTCAGAAGCAACAAGGTTTCCAGGATAGGTTTGTTGGGTAATTCTGTATTCTGTTTTCTCACTGGTGGTGCAAAAAGTTGGTGAAGATGTGGGAGTCACTGCAGAAATATGACCGCAGATATTTGTAGCTATAAAAGCAATAAGAATCCATTATAAAATATCACAGCCTTTGTGCTCAGTTATGCCACAGTTGAAAACTTACCCCCAAACTATATCCAGCGGATATTTCTTTTTAATATGTTATTTATTCATTTGAGAGGGAGGAAGAAAGCACAGGAGTGTAAGCCACGGCGTGTGTGTGAAGGTAGAAGGCAGCATTTGGAAGATGATTCTCTCCTTCCGCCATGTTTGCTCCAGGGACTGAACTGACTCAGGTGGTCGGGTTTACACATAGCTGACTCTACCTGCTGTGCTATCTCACCAGCCCGATACAGATGTCTTATAGCCTCTCAAATCCTCGAATCCTGCAATACCAAAGAAGAAATGGTCCCAAGCCTCCATCACAGAGGACAAAGACGACAGACAATGTTAACGGGTGGGATGCGTGCCCCCTGGTAAGGCAAAAATCTCCCAGCTATGCCTAAGCACTGCTTTATCCAATATTCTATTGGGTCCATTTCAAGTTCTCAAACTAATTACGCACTCAGAAGTCTAATAAATTATACTCTTAGTATTCTTGCATCTAATAGTCCATTTATTTAACTGAAAAGCTCTTAACACATCACAAGGTGGTAAAAGCAGTGATTAGCCACGTGGGAAGCTCAGCTGGTCTGTGGATACAGTTAGCATTTTTTAATTACTACCGTGGATTTAATCGCCACACTAGACTTGGCAGATTGTCAGTCAGTATGGGTGCAGAGGTAACGGATGGAAACCCTGCATCTTTAAGGTATAGCTGGAGTCCCTCAAGAACCCATATTCAGAGCAGGACGGTCTTCACATGCTGAACCAGTGGTTTAGGAAGTGCGGTACCGAGGGCAAGAGATGCCTTCTCTGGAGGAGGAAGCCAAGTCAACGGGCAGCCTCAGTAAGAGACATTGTGCTTGCCCTACCATTTGCAGGCCCTGAGCTCAGTCCTCAGCACTGGGGGGTTAGTGGGGGGTGTTGGAATAGACTACAAAGGGAAACAGATGAAGGGGCAGCAACTCCCCCAATATATCAGGGGGACTTCTAACTCAACGACTGGTCAAGCCAGGGCGTAGCTTCAACTAGTAAAAATGGTCAGTAAGTGATGAGCACTTACCACGGATGGCCTGTCTGTCACGGGTGTGCAAGATACATCAGACGACATGTTCAGCAGCCCTTCCCCGCGCAGCTTGCATTCCGCAGCCAATGAAGCAAGGTCTACAGCAACGCTGCGCGTGGGCCAGCAACACACACGCTGTGAAGATGAGCTATGGCGAGGTTGCAAGGCGTCGCCTCCACCTGTGAAGATGGCAAGGGTTTCAGCTGGGTGACATTTGGACAAAGAATAGGAGGAGGCTTGGAGCCTGCATGGGGACCCCGGGATATGCCTCCCCAGTGTGGAGGCTGATGAGATTCAGACAGATGTAGCTGGAGATAGTGATGGAGTTGCAGCCAGAAGGGGACCATGGGCTGGGGGCTATGGGCCAAGAGAAAGCAAGACCTCACTGGGGAGAGGGGGGGCCTGGTTTGGACATGTCTACAGTCTCTCCCAGGCTGGGCTGCTTGAACACGGTTCCCAGCTACTGATGCTGTTTGGGGAGGTTCTGGAAGCTTCAGGAGGTGTGACTTAGCTGGAAGACATAAACTGGTAGGGGCAGACCTTTGAGGGGGAGCCCCTCCCCAGGCTCCTGTCTAGTTCTCTGCTTCCAGTCAGCCACGATGTGAGAAGCAGCAGCCCACCCTCTCACCGCCTCGGTCAAGCTGCTCCTGCCGCGGGGCCTTCTTGATCATGATGAAAACATGAGCCAAAGAAAGCCCCCCTCCGGCACCGGAACGGGAATCGATAGGGCTCAGGAGGCGGCACTGGGGACAGACAGTGCAGAGTCACGAGCATTTCGAGGCTCTTGCATGCCACCGTGGACTGTGCATGTGTGTGGGGTGCCCACGTGTAAGGGCCAGAGGACAGCACTGGGCATCGCTGCTCAGGTGCCAACCACCTTGGTCCTTTTTGCTTTTGTTTTTCCATTGGATGAGAGGGATGCATGCATGTATCTATGTGTGCTTACACGTGCGCAGTGCACATGTGTGTGCAGGTCTCCAGCACATGTGTGCGCATCCTTGTGGAGCCCCACAGTTGGTGTCAAGGATCATTCTCAATCTCTTTCACATTATCCCTTTTCTTTCTGAAACAGGGTCTGTAATCAAACCCAGAGCTCACCAGCTAGAGCGGCGTCCAGCCTCTACCTTCCAAAGCTGAAACTGCGAGAGCCGCTGCAGCTCCAGGTGTTTTCTGTGTGATCTGGGAGTCCGAACTCTTATCCTTGGACATGTCTACAGTCGCCACAGCAGCGTGGGAGGCGGGGCATGTGTGGGACCGCAAGAACTGCTCCTCGCAGATGTCACAGACAGACAGCAATCTCTAAAGCACGAGTAACTGCCAGGATGACCATTAACATTGCTGCGTCATTTGCTGAGCATCAAAAATCAACAGCTTGCGTTTACGTAGCCACTCATAGGTGTCAGAGCACCTCAGCACCCTATTTCTGCTTGAACCCCACTATGAATCAAAGGTTCACCATCTTCCTCCCAGCCTGCCCATCTGGCTCGGTATCCTTGACTTTCTTCATCTTCCTCCCAGCCCTCTCCCAGGCCCTGCTTGCCAGCTCCAGCCCCTACTTTCCACATGCCTGGCTATCCCCCAGCTTCCAGTTCTAGCTCCATGATTCTGGTCCTTTCCAAGACACTGACAAAAATTGCCAACAGCAGCTGGGACGAAGGCAGAGACCAAGGTAAGACGATGCAGTAGAGATGGAAAGGAGGGGTGGGAAGCGAGTGGTAGGCTAGGGGGAAGCCCACGAGGAAGAAGCTCTGGGATTCCATGATTATCTTGATCTATTTTTGTCACTGTGACAAGTCTCAAGGAAAAGCTATTCAAAGAAGGAGAGGTTTTCTTTGGCTCAGGGTTCCAGAACTTTCTATCCATTGTTCCTTGGCTCTATTGCTTCTGGGCTCTGGTACGGTGAAGTACAGTAATCATGGCAGAAGTGTGTGGTAGAACAAAACAGCTCACCTTGGGACTAGAAGAGTCAGCGAGGCTCACAGGGAAGGAGCCCAGGACAAGATGCAGTCCCCGAGGGACACCTACTTCCTCCTTGTGCCCTGCTTCCAGATGTTTCCATCCCTTCCCAGGGATGTTGTCAAATGCTGGGTCTTCTCAGCGGATGAATCCATTGGTTAAGTCGGAGCCGTCATGATCCAGTCAGTGCCTGGGCCCACCAGCTGGAGACCAGGCCTTCCACACAGGAGCCTGAGTGGGTGGACTTCACACACAAACCGCAGCCGTGAGTCATTAAAGCCAGGGGAGAGAGGACGATGGTGGAGAGCCGCTGAGCTCCGGCCTGCTGGCTCAGTAATCACCATTGACATTTGGTAAGTACTAGCAGTGTCCTGAGTTCTTTCAAGTCCTCTCTGCCACCCTGCCAGGAAGGGATTGACGTCATCGTGTTACAGACAGAGAGGAGCTGGGGGAACCCCAGGGTTTCACAGGAAGTCAAGGTCAAACCTTGAGCTCTGGCCAGCTGTGCTGGGAAGCATTGCTCTACCTCCTGGTGGGTGTGGCTGGCAGGGGAAGGGATGACAGCCAAGCAGCTGACCTCTGCTCTCCACACCCTCCTGCTAAGGTGGGGCACCCTGGACCCCTGGACCCTGGAGACCTTCCTTCACAGCTCCCACATGCTCAAGAGCCTGTTCCCTTTCCGGCCCCTACACACACACACACACACACACACACACACACACACACACAGAGCCTGTTCCCTTTCCGGTCCCTACACACACACACACACACACACACACACACACACACACACACACACACACACACACACACACACACACACACGCCAGCTCTCCCGTTCCCGGTTCCACTTTTATGTCAAGACCCAAATTAGAGAGGCCTGGGCGGGGAGGGAGTGTTTTAAGCGCCGGCCTGGAGATAAAGCAACTGTCCCAGTTTCTCTCTTTCCCACCTAATTAAACCTCAAGAATGTCGTGCAGCCATACATGCAGTTTGATTTTAATTGGGGCCTGTGTGCGGGGTTCACCCCAGCCGCCCAGACCGTCTGCCTGCCGGAAGGGTCTCTGCTCCGGAGCGCGCTGTGTGCTCTTGAAATCCACACAGAGCCACGCAGAAATAGCCCACAGACCAAAGGGAAAGTGATTTGGGTGCAGTTCCATAGGGCAGCAGAGTGTTGCTACTTAGGAAAAAAAAACAAAGCAGGCAGTTAGTCGCCCCTGAGGGCTTGGTCTCCCTTGCTCTCCACTGCCGCAGCGGAGTGTTTGTTTTTCCTGATATACTTCCAGGAAAGGCGCCCAACCCCTAACTGCCTTTTATTTTGTTCTGCTTCTGTCTTCTCCAGGATTCTCCCAAACCTGCACACAGAGAGGACAGAGCTGGAAACCCGGGAACTTAAGCCAAGCAGCTTAAAGACAAGGCTTCCAAGAAGAGAAAGAACTAGCAAAAGCAAAACCCGGGGCCCATGCAGCGAGAGGGCAAAAAGCAGGGTCCTAGCCAGGGAGAGAGAACCCTGGCCTCCACAGTGCAAGAGGCCACGGGAGGCCAGACTCAGGGTTCAGGAGCACACAAGTCTCTCAGGAACCCGGCAGCGCCATTCTGTCCACTTCCAAAGTCAGAGTGAAGGGAAACTCCACAAAAGGCCATGGCAGGTGGGCTTGGCTGGCAGCTGGGAAGCCCCCTGGGAAGGGACCAATAAGATGTCTTCAGAGAAGCCGACTCGAGGCAGAGCTGAGAGGCAGGCGCTGGGGCTGGGACCTCAGTGGACAAATGGCCAGCGCTGGACCACCATGGAGGAGGATCATCTCTGAGGGGCTGTAGGAAAACGGAAAGCCCAAGTCTCCCAAGTCCCCACATCCAGAGGGACAGGACCCTTGCAGAGACAGTGTCCGTTTAGATCCCCGGGGGGACCTGAGGTCGGGGCCTCCGTCTTAGAGGCTTGCCTGTGCTAAAGAATGAGTTACAGCAAGCCTTTGAGCAAACCCGTAGGAAGCGTCCGACCCATGTGGGAAGACCCAGCTCATGGCAGCGCTGTGCCCTGGCTGGTAGATGAGGTAGAACTGGTTGGGATTTGGCAGACTGGCCAGCTGGCAAGCATACCCCTTTCTTAGTTCTTCCTGCGGATATGATGTGACCCAGTTCTGAACTCTAAACATGAATTAACCCTTGCTCCCCTAAACGGTTTGGTCATATGTGTATCACAGTAACTGAAGAGTAGTTAGGACAGGGCTCTTTTTAAAATATTTTATTTATTTACTCTGTGTGTGTGTGTGTGTGTGTGTGTGTGTGTATCAGAGCGCACTATGTGTCCCTGTGGAGGACTAAGAATGACTTTGGGAATCATCCTGGATTGCTTCTGCCTCTTTCTTGCTTCACTCTGGGATTTCCCAAGCTCTGTCCACCCGGGCCAGAAATACAGACCATCGCCCTTTCTGCCTGGCATTTTTACACGGGACTTGGGATCCAAACTCAGGACCTTCTACTTGTGAGGCAGCGTCTTAACCCCTGAGCCAGCTCTCCAGCCCCGAATAGGACATTTTTTAAAAGTATTTCCAGGAAGCTGGTGGAAGAGCCACTCAACACCAAATGAGCTGTGCTCCAGGCTTCTCTCGGGAGCTGCCCGCACAGGGTCTGAGTGGCCCGCTGGGCCCAGGGGCCATGCATCTTCAGAGCTCCTCTCAGTCTCACTCCCTGGAGGGGCCCCAGGAAGCTGGGCCACTGGCTGGAGATCACGCCATGTGCTGCGGAGCGGCCTCTCCAGCAAGAGGCTGTGCCTATTAGACCTCCTCCCTGCCATGCTAACTGTGCACACAACTGCAGTGAGTTCATGGCCGCTGTATCTGGAGAATAATGTCTGGGTGCTCCTCTCCCCGCCCTTAGGCTCTTACATTCTTTCTGCCCCCTCTTCCGTGATGTGCCTGAGCTTTGGGGTGAGGGTGATTTCCATGTCCTGGTCAGACCTAAACAGTTCACAATCACGTATTTTCTCCACTTTGGCCAGTTGTGATTCTTTGTATTAAACACCTTCTATTGTCAAAGGATGTGTCTATGTCTACTACATAACTTCTCTGATCCATGGGAGTAATGATAAGTGTTAGAAGGCTGTTCGCTATTGAGTATTTACCTACTTCTGCCCACAATGCCGTCTGTGAAGATCGGAATTCCCTTCCACATGATACATCGGAGAAGCAGAAACGCTGTCTTAACCTCTCTCTACTCCTATGAGGGAGTCGTTGTGGCTTTGACCTGCCTTGTCATCATTCTTCATTCTGTGCGAGAGAGAGGGAACCACCCACAGGCTCCGAGGAGAAGCAGACAGCCTGTCCCCTGGATCATGGTCCATCTGTCCAATCCCATCTTTACACAGCAAACCCAAGCAGAAAAATAGATCCTTTTCCCTTGTTCTTGGGCTAAAGGTCTCTGTCATTAAAAAACCTTTGGTGAATTAAATATGCTTCCAGCCTGGGGGAATGACTCAGTGGATAAAAGTGCTTCTTCACAAGTTTGACTGCCCAGAACCCACATTAAAAAACCAAACTTGTAGCATAGCATGAGCATTTATAATCCCGGTCCACCTTGGGAGATGGGAGGAGAGAGCTGAATCCCCAGAAGCTCACGGGCCATCAGTCTGGTGTACACAGTGACAGAGACCCTGTCTCAAGCAAGGTAGAAGGTGAGGACCAACACCCAAGACTTCCTCGACCACCACAGACATAGCACATGTCTTCGTACAAGTACCTCTGCACACACTCTTCCTTCACAATCATGCCTCCTCCCTCTGCGCATGCACCTCCCTCTGCGCATGCTCCTTCCTCTGCGCATGCTCCTTCCTCTGCGCATGCTCCTTCCTCTGCGCATGCTCCTCCCTCCGCGCACGCTCCTCCCTCTATACACACGTCACTGCGTATGCACCTCCACACACACGCACACTAACGTGCACACACATTGCACACAGATACCCTAAATAGTAATAAATGCAAGAAGCTTTTCTCTGGCTATAAGCGCATCAGCTGAGACACGTGGTGGGTGGAAGATCACACTCTCCCACCTCTAGGGAGAAGTGCTTCTTCACAAGTTTGACTGCCCAGAGCATGCGCAGAGGGAGGAGGCATGATTGTGAAGGAAGAGTGTGTGCAGAGGTACTTGTATGAAGACATGTGCTATGTCTGTGGTGGTCGAGGAAGTCTTGGGTGTTGGTCCTCACCTATGAGGACGTGAGAATTCTCTGGATCTCGCTATTAGAGGACCGACCATTCACATCCTGGCCTAATCACCTCTTTCAGTCTGAATGTAAGTAGACCCCCCTAAAAGAACTGTGCGTAAACACCTTTGTCCCTAGGGCGGTGATGGTGGGGGTCAGGGAACCTGTTGGAGGTGGGCCCGCTGGGGGGAAGTTAAATCGCTGGGCACTGTGGAAACTTGGCTGCTTCTTTGCCTCTGGCTCATGAGGCTTGCCCTGTCGCAAGTAGACTCCTCAGCTCGCCATACGCTTCCCACGTCTCCCTGAAGCACAGGGCATGCTGGGACTCCAGTCCCTGCTCAGGGGCCTCTGTCCTTAAAATCATCTGTATTCTTAACGCTTTGTCATAGATAGATACTGGTGTCAACTTGACAGTTGAGGGTTCGAACTTTGGGCACATTTGTAGAGAATTAATAGTTGAGTTAAGCCCAGAGCAAATCTTCAGGAGATTGTCTAGTGGTTGGGGAAGATCCAGTCCATAGTGGGTGGGACTAGACCCTGGACCGGCGACTAAAATACAGAGAGCCAGTTGAGGAAGCCGGCATCCTTGTGTATACTTGACCAGACATGCTGGTCTGGCAAGTAAGGATCGTCCCTCTCTCAGCCGTTATGTGGGAATCATGTGGCCAGTTCACTCAGCCCTTTGGTGATAGTGCACGCTGTCCTGCCAACTGGACTAAGAGCTGTAACCAGACTATGGTGAGAGAAAGAACCCCTTGTTCCCTTACTGTGTGGTGATTTATCAGCAGCTATGCAGGACAACTGCTACCCATAGATGAGCTTTGCAGCCACTAACACGGGTCCTCATGTTACAACATGGAAATTAGTGTTTCCGGGTGGCTCATAAATCTCTGCTCATCCCTAAACTGAAAGTTACTGGAAAAAGTGTTACAGAAAGCTCCACCGTCTTCTGAGGAGCTGAAGGGGACAGGCATCCTGATTAGAGCGAATTTCAGGGACTGACATACGGTGTCAGACGTCATTTCACCACCTGTTGTGAGAGGGCGTCGGTGGCATCCACCAGCCTTGGCACATAGCTATTACCACAGGGATGGTCAAGTACAGATGCTGGAATATGAATAGTTAATTAATCCATTAAAGTTACCTTTAATGAGGGGTGGACTCTGAGACAGACAGGATCTTGCTTTATAGCCCAGACTAGCCCAGAACTCAGTGTGTAGCCCAGGCTGCCTCTGATCTATGGCAATCCTCCTTCCTCGGCCTCGGTAGTGCTGGCGTTATAGACACGCACTCGGCCTGCTTAATGTTTCAAATTTTCAGGGAGTTTCAAATAATCCTGGAGCCGCATTGGGAGTGGGCAAAGCCCTTTCCGCAGCTTCTCTCTCTTCCGTCTTCACAGTTGGGCCAAGCAGAGCCCACTGGCAATGTGCCCAACCCTCTTGTCTGTCCCAGCAATTAATCTGTCCCTTGGGCAACACAGGCGGCTGTGCAAATGTGAGGAAATGAGCTCAGTGTCCTCGCAGCTCCTCGGGGGAAGAGGCCGAGAACCCCCTCCCGGGCCCAGGGAGCTGTGGAAGCAAGAGCAAGCTTCAGATGTGCTCAGGAAGAGACCGAGAAAGATGGGGCGGAAATGACTCCCTCCCACAGAAGGAAACGGAGGCCACACGGTTTTGTTATTGTTTCCCGGGACTCCGATAGCAGATAACAAAATGCCTGGGGCAGTTCTGGAAGAACTGGGCAGGGTTAGTTCCATCCGAACCCCTGAGGATGATTCCGTCCTTCCTATTCTGCCATCTGTGAGGACTTGCGTGTCTAAGTGATCCGCCCAGTCCTCACCGTCCCGCGGCCTTCCTGTAGCTCTTCAGTCGCCCTTCTGCATGGCAGACTTGGTCCCTAAATTTCCCCCTTTTAAAAGTAACTTTATTTCTGGGTTTGATCTCTCTCTCTCTCGCTCTCTCTCTCGCTCTCTCTCTGCACGCAGGCATGTGTTCATGTGGCAGTCAGAGATCAGTATAAGTATTTTCTTCAATTCCTCTCTACCTTTAACTTTTCGAGATAGGAGGGTCTCTCACTGAACATGGAGCTCATGGATTGAGCTAGACTGACTGGCCAGGAAATCCAGGGAGCTACACTCTTCCCAGCGGTGAGCATACAGAGGTGTGCCCCTGAACCCAGATTTGTCCCATAGGAGCTTAGGATTGAACTCAGCTCCTCATACTAGTACAGCAAACACTTTGCCAACTTAGCCATCTCCCCAACTCTCAGATTTTTAGAACATGAGTCATAGTGATTTAGGGCTTGCTTTGGAGAGCTCACCGTAGGCCCTCCACACACAGGGGACGTGTTCCCAGATCTCCAGTGGACACTTGAAGCCACAGATAATAACAAACACTAGACACACTGTCTTTTTCTGTGTAAAATACTCATGATAAAGCTTGCATTAGTCACAGGAAGAAATGAACATCAACTGATAAGCTATGACTAGGCCAGGGGATGACACTCAGGGGTAAAGAAGCCTGTGTACAATGCTGAGGACCTGAGTTCAATCCCCAGACATTATACGGCAGGACAGACTAACTTATAGTCACCCTCTGACCTCTATATATGTTCCATGGAGCATGCATGCCTGTTTCTTCCTCATTTTCTCTCTCATAAATAAAATAATTTTTTAAAGGATAGAATACTTACAAACAATACATTGGATGAAAATTATGTAAATGTGGGTAGAACTATCGATACTTTTGAGCTGAGGTTGACCTTCCCCAAGGACTCCCTGTCCCACACACGCCCCCTCCAGCCCGTGTGAGCAAACATTTCCATAGAAGCAGCATGTCCTCTAGCTCCAGCTACACTGACCTTCAGGGAACGGCAGAAGCCTTTTGTTTCTTACTATCCCACACTTGTGGGATGAGCCGGTACTGCTTGGGTCCTTCCTACCTCTGCAGCCCTGGGGCATTTTCCTGCACTCAGCTTTTCCAAGCCCATTTCCAGCTCCTGCATCGGAAGTTCATTTTTATCCACCTTGCCCAGTTATTGTGGGACTTCAGCGAGGGCAAGTCCACGCACACTCTGCATGCGGTGGGTGCTTGGTCAATGCCGTCAGCTATCCCCACGTTTTACTCCGAGCTTGTGGTCCTGGGATTTGAGGCTGGCCGGATCTTGTTATTTAGACCACTCTGCACACCTACGTGAGCCTCCGCTGAACCTGCGCTTCAATTAGCTGACAAGGGGCCGCATCTCTCAATGCCCGGGCTTTCAGAAGCCTTGGAGGGGAGTCCAGACAACTGATGGGCAGCCTCCTTTGAAAAGGACACGGGCCAAGCGCCATGCCAGGAGCTGATTGACAGTCAGTGTCCCAACGAGTGGGCCTTTGTGTGGCAGCATAGAAGTCGATCACACTGTGCCTGGAGGCTGTGTCCCGAGGCGCACCATTCTGCAGGGACAGCTGCGCCAGGGCCAGCGTTGCCCTGCTGGGGACCTTGGCTGGCTCTACGCTGCTCCACCCCAGCCTCAGGCTATGCGAAGCTGCAACTGCTTCATTGCTGGATCCTGGCCACTCCTATTCCCCCCCCAACCCTGGCTTTATCAGTCAGTGCTGGCAGGTGTCCAAGAGGGTGTGGTGTGGCCCGGAGCAAGATGCTCAAATGATTTGTTGTTCCTTTACTGTGCAACTCTGACACAGGGAGCGCCAGAGATTTCCCACTTTCCCATGTTGACCCATTTAATTCTCAAAACAACCTGAGAGATGCTATTCTCCCTCTTAGAGGTGGGGAAACTGAGGCTGGAGTGATGGAGTGACTTCCCAAGTTACCTGTTACAGGTCAGGGGTACACTCGAGAGAAGATGGGGCTGGAGAGGGAGACCGGCTGACCTATGATCTTAAGTCTACAAGAGTCTGTTCAGTCAGAGACTCTCAGCAGCTCAGGGTCCCCCGAGAAGGAGAAAATATGTGTGGGCAGAACATTTGTACCAGCAACCCCTACAGTCCAGCATCTGCTTGCCTCTTAGGACATTTCCAGCTGCACGCAGATGTGCCCTTGAGAGGCCGTCCTTCCCCAGGGCTGGTGCCGTCACCTGTCACTGAGCTCCTTGGCTCTCAGTCACTGGTAACAGCCAAGGTTTGCGTCTCAGCTGTCTGTCTAGAGTCCCTTTCCTCTGGAGTTTGGGGTGCACACACAGCCAGCCCCTCTCTGGGACATGTTCCTAAGACTCAGCAAATATGTCCCACTGCAGCCCGAGGGCCACGTACATCCCAGGATGGCTATGAGTGAGCCCAACACACCAGTAGACGAAAATGTCACAGCCCTGTGACCAATGGCTGGATGCCACGACATCCCTAACCCTAACGCTTCTCGCAAAGGTGGCGTCAATGACCGCAGTGGCCTAGGTAAGCCCTGTCCCCGGGGTGGGTTCACAGGGATGCCTACAAGTCAAGGCACAGATCTTCACCAACAGTACTTGACAGTGTGGCTATCACAGACTTTACAAAGCAGAAGGAACAGTGCCTTCTCCATTACAATCAGAGACCAAATGAGGGGCTGCGCTGGGCCTCAGGGTTAGAGCAGTGCTCAGTAGTGTGAGGGCGGGACATCGCCAGCCACAGAGGAGGAGGGATGAGAGGAGTGATTAAAGCAGCCCCGGCCTGCAACACAGCGCCTTGAGCTGACTGATAACCGTGATACCTGGCGCCGGGCCAGGCGCAGAGCTGGTCCTCAATAGATGTTCGCGGAACTTTATTCATCAATGAACATCCGCTGTCATTGCGGCTGTGCCAGGCTCTATTCTGGGCTTTTCAGAGTCAAGTACAGAACGAGATGGCAAGACCTCTGTTCCCGCGGACCTCCCGTTCCAGATGGGGGACAACAAGCCACTGAATAAGACTCGCAGGGGGCAGGAACGCTGGAGAGGCTAGTGGAGTAAATAAAAGCAGCTAGAGAGTGAAAGAACGTGACCTTGAGCTGAGGTTCTGGGAAGGACTCAGTCCTGAAAAGACAAAAAGGGGCCACTTTGGGCAGAAGGGGATGATGGGACGTGCACAAGTCCTGGGGCCGCGCCAAGCCAAGAGGGCCAGTCAGGAAACGTGCCCTGAGCGAAGGGCAGATGCACTCAGAAGGAAGTGTAGGAGGCCGGCAGGGACCCCCATCTTTTTCCTGGTGTCTTGCTCTCCTTCTTGTAATTTTTAAAGTTTGAGGTGGGATTTGCACGTATCAGACCAACCTTGAACCCCCTGAACTTCTGATTGTCCCGCCTCTGCTTTCCAAGTGCCTGGATTATAGTGTGCTGAGGCTCAAACCGGGGGTTTCATGCATTCGAGACCAGCGCCTCCCACCCAAGCCACATCCGCAGTCTCTCTCTCCTTCCTTTCTGGAGAGTAAGTCTCCTAAGGTCGGGTCAGCAGAACCTGGGCCCGTACCTGGATCATTGCAAAAGTCCAAGGAACATCTACCCATCGAAGAAAGAACAAACCATGGGAATGGACCACCAGAGACCAAGCTCTGCCCCCGGGGGTGTCTTCAGCGGCTCTGGCTTGTCTGGTTTCCTATTCCCTCTCTCTTGATTGCTCACTGGCTTCTAGAAACTTCTCTCAGTGGCAGCATCATCCCATGACATGTTACAAGTTCCACAATTACAGCTGATTTCGTATTACATTTCACGGTGGCTGCTTGCTGACGACCTAGAGATGTTCTTTATTCGTGTGAATCAGTTCCCAGCAGATCTCAGCATGGTGGGTGACAGTAAGTCCAGTCCCTGTGCGCTGCCCCCTCTTCACCCCCCCCCCAGCTGTGCCTGCAGGCGGCTGCAGCCAGCTGTGACCTTGCCCTGGATTTCAGGGGACCTGGGTCATCTTACTCCCTACAAACAGAAAAGAGTATTACAATGGAGACTTACAGAGAGAAAGAGAGTTTGAATTCAGAGGACCAGCCTCACAGAGGTAACCTGGGAGTCCCAGAAGTTACCTCGTGGTGTGTGCGAGTATCATTCTTCCTATGGTCCTCAAGGTGTGTGAAGACCTAGAATCCTAACTCCTGCAGAACCAGCTGCTACTGGACTTCCTCTTCCCCCCAAACCTGTTCTGGGCTGCTCTGTCATATACACTCCCCCCTCCCCCCACAAAGCCTAATCATCCATAAATACTTTGATTATCCGTAGTCCTCACCCAGCATCAGCCTCCGGTTCTGCCCTCTGCTCATCTATACAGACAGGTAGAATAAAAGAAGAAGGGAAGCCCAGGCACATACCAGGCCTTCCCCATGCCATGGTGAGGAAACTAGGCTCAAGAGGTTAAGGAATGGCCCAAGAACACACAGCTAGTAAGAGTCAGAAACTGATCTCCTGTCTGCCCGAAGCCAAAGGTATGTTCTAAAACTACACCACACTCTATCTCCTACCAGACAAGATACACAGAGAGAAAGAAGCTAGGTTGAAAGTGTGTGTGAGTTGTGTGTGTGTGTGTGTGCACGTGCGTGTGTGTGTTGTGTGTGAGAATATGTGTGTGTATTGTAAGAGTGTGTGATTGTGAGAGGAAAAAGTATATGGTGTGATTGTTTGTGAGACTGCATGATATGAGTGTGTGTGTAAGAGTATATTTGTGAATGTGAGAGTGTGAGTGTGTGAGAGATGACTAGAGATGTAAACTAAGAACAGAGACCAGAAAGGAAGAAAGAAAAGAGAGCTGCACAGGCACACAGCCAGGACGGGCTGAGAGAGGAGGGAAAAGCAGCCAGTTATGGGAAACTTGTGGAGACTGTTAAGACTTCCTTGACAAGCCTTTTGCAAGCCCTAGAATTTAGTCTACGGCGTAGCATTGGACAGGTTCCTGGGCAGGGAAACAGATGCAGTTGAATGGTCATTCCAACCCCCCCTGCAGATAGCCTTGCAGAAACCTCCCTGCACTGCCCTGGAATAGCTTGCAGACCCTGGCTCAGCCTCTATCCTGTGGTCCTGTGTGCATCACAAAGATGTGCCTTCAGCTCTGAGGCTGAATCCATTAAAGCGCTGATGTTCATGTAGCTCTGTGCTGGAGTCAGCCTGCATGGTTGCTGATAAATCACCATCAAACAGCTTAAGGGAACAAGGGGTTTATTTTCACTTGTGATTGATTGTCCAGTTACAGTTCTCAGTCCAGCTTGACAAGAGAGCTCACACCAGCACCAGGGCCGAGGGAACTGGCCATACCATCTCTACATAATGGCTGAGGGACAATCCTTACTTGCCAGACCAACATGTCTGGCCAAGTGTACACTAGGATGCCGACTCTCAACCAGCTCTGGGTGTTTTATTCCAGGGCCTAATCCCATCCACCATGGGCTGGACCTTTCCATCAGTTAGACAATCTCCTGCAGGTTTGCTCTAGCTTAACTCAACCACTAATTCTCTACAAATGTGCCCAGAGCTCAAACCCTCAACTATCAAGTTGACACCTGTATCTAACTATGACACTTCACCCCTTGTCAACTTGACACAAAACATAGCACTTTTAAACTGTAACTTTCAATCCTTGTCCCCATAGATGTTAAAATATTTATAATTCTAAAAGTCCAAAAGTAAAAGTTTCTATAAGTTTCTATAATCTAATTTAAAATGTCAATCATTAAAAGTTCAATTATTAAAATGTTGGAACCGAAAGTTTTTCTTTAAATATCCCAAATAGAATCATCGTAACAATGGAAAACTCAGGTTAAGACCAAAGTCCAGCAAATCAATTACCACATCCTGTATTTCAGTGTCCATCTTCTGTTGCTCATCACGTAGTCATGATGTTTCAAAGTTTTTAGGCATTCCCAGTTCCTGTTTGTAGCTCAAAGTTGTACAAGCAGAGTGCCTCTAAACCAGGTTGAATCTCCACTCGCAGCCGTCCTCAGCATACATCCCATGGTTCTGGCATCTGCAACAATACTCTGGGTTCACCTCTGCAGCTATAAGCTTCACCTTTCCTTGCAGGAACTCTATACCTGCCACTTGGTGCCAAGTTTCTGCGCTCTCCATGAAGCCTCGGTACTACACCAAAACCAATATCACCTGGGGGGATGCTGCCAGATTCTGCAGCGAAGTTGAAATGTAGCTTGGCCCACTCAAGCCACAGCTGTACCAACTTTGGTATGCTGACTCCGGAAAAGCCCCCTTCTAGGCAGTCAAAACTTCCAAAGGGCAAGAAACTGATTCAGTTTGGGCCTTCGACCCCTGAAGGAATCTGAGTTTTCAAACCATGAAAGGCCATGCAGTGGTAGTCATCTCCTCCGTCGTCCCAGTGCAAATCACTAGGTTTCTCTTCACTGATGTCCATTTCTCCAAAAATGGTAGCTGTTCTGCCACCTGCCCTTTCCAAATCTAGTTCGCGGCCATCAACACTGCTCTCCTCTATCAAGGAAACCAGTCCATCATCTTTAAATTCAACTCTGTCACAGTCCTTGTTCCCTATATCACACACCAGGTCCAAACAAATGGCCTATTAAACTCTGTTCAAATGCTTTCGTGTCCACAAAAGTCTTCAAATACTCCCAAAATTTTCCAACAAAAAAGCTCAGAATCCACAAAAGCCATAGTCAGATTTATCACCAACACCCCACTTCCCAAGTACCAAATTCTGCAGCAGTCAGCCTGCATGGTTGCTGATAAATCAGCATCAAACGGCTTAAGGGAACAAGGGGTTTATTTTCTCTTACAATTACCCAGTTACGGTTCTCAGTCCAGCTTGACAAGAGAGCTCACACCAACACGAGGGCCCAGGGATCTGGCCACATCATCTTCACACAATGGCTGAGAGAGGGACGATCCTTCCTTGCCAGACCAGCATGTCTGGCCAAGTGTACACAAGGATGCCAACTTTCTCAATCAGCTCTCTGCATTTTATTACAGGGCCTAATCTCACCCACCATGGGCTGGGCCTTCCTCATCAGCTAAACAATCTCTTGCGGGTTTGCTCTGGCTTAGCTCAACTACTAATTCTCTACAAATGTGTCCAGAGCTCAAACCCTCAACTGTCAAGTTGACGCCTGTGCCTGACTATGACAGCGTGCATGCTTGTACATATGTATAACTACATAGGAGGCCATAGGCTGACATGACATGTCTTCCTCAATCGTTCTCCACCTTATTTCTTTGAGATGGGGGGGTCTCTCACTGAACTTGGAACGCTCCGTTATGCTGTGTTAAGTGGTCCGTGAGTCCCAGGGGTCCTCCTGTCTTTGCCTTCCCAGCCCCGAGACTACAGGTGCCCACCGCCATACCTAGCTTTTGACACGAGTGCTGGGGACCAAACTTAGTTGTGACTGAATCACTTAAAACATGGATGGAGCCATTCCTCTACAGGCCACATATCCACTGCCCTTCCATGTCCTGGGTCCCCAAGAAATGTTACCCAACGCCAGGCATAGCAGGAATGTATGCTTGTCACTGCAGCAAAACCCCAGCCATACCGGCTGAAACAGGCGTGATTCCCATCTCAATACAAGTCAGTCAAGCCTCCTACTTACCCAAGGCCTCCCAGACAAGCACTTGGAGAGGAATCTACATCACTGCTATGATTTGGAAAGGACTTAACCAATTAGGCAGAGTCATGAATTCACCGAAGCTCTGCCGCCGGCCAGACCTAGTGACCGTGTAGAAGCGATTTGGGAAACAGGTACCAATCCACATGGTGGCCGGGAATGCTAGTGTCAGAGGATACATGCTAGAACATTCTATAAGCACTTGTTCCTGCTGACCTGTGCTCCATCCTCTCTGCTGGTTCTGCACCCAGAGGTTTCTACAGACCTCAGGAGGTTCAAAGGTGACTCAGCTCGTGGTAGTCCCCCCTCCCCAGCTTCCGCATTGAATGGCTCTTCCTCTGCCCTCAGCTAAGTGGCACCTTTTATTTCCCAGCTGCTCTTGGAGTCTGGAAGGTGTCCCCTTCCTGTCCACCCGGAGCATTTCTCATTCCAAAGGCTTTGTTGTCCCAGACAATGGCATAAAGCAGCGCCTGGCTGCTCCTGAGAACAGAAGGAGACGGTGAAAAGGCCTCCAGGTACCCTGGCACCTTTGAGTAACGGCCCCTGCTCGCTCCTCGGGGGTGCTGCCCCCCCCATGTCAGCAGGAGAGGCCAGGTAATTAATTTTTAAATTTGCTATTATCATACATTGAAGCAGCAGGCTGAACTTCAGGTGACTGTGACCTTTCAAAATGTTACAAGCGATATCAGCTTTTCTCCTGAGCGAAGGGCACCAATCCTGAGGCTGTGAAAGAGGCAGCCGGGAGGGCGGGGCCACGGGCCTCTCGCACTTCCTCTCCCTTCCTGGTATTTTACTTGTCATCCAAATAAAAGAAACACACGCACATACACGCGCACACATCCCTCTATCCCGGGCATGAGGCATTTCCATACCTTCATGTAACACACCCAAAGTGACTGTCACACTTAACTGTGGCAAAAAACAGATAACGCATTACTGACCATCTTAGCCCCCACCCCCATTTTCATGTATATGTGTAGGGGAGATGCACGCATGTGTGAATGCATGTCTTACATGTGGGTGTGCTCGTGCCTCTGAAACCCCGAGGATGATGTCAGGAGTCATCCATGATCATCCTTCCACCCTGTTGTCAGAGCTGATCTGCCTAGCCACCTTGCTCTGGGAATTCCCAAGCCTTCCAGGGCTAGAATTATTACAAGTAGGCTGCCACAGCCAATGACATGTTTACTGGGATCTGAGAATTCAAAATCCAATCCTTCTGCTTGTGTGGCAAGCACTTTAACCACTGAACTACCTCCCCCTTTTTTATTTTTTTTTTATTTTTTTTTTTTTTAATTTTTTTTTTTTTATTATTATTATTTATTCAACTGTGTGCATGTGCGCGCGCGTGTGTGTGTGTATCTGTGTGTGCGTGTGTCTGTGTATGTGTAGAACCACGGACGAATTCGCGAACCACCATGGACTCCTCCATCTCCTTCTGCCCCGGGATTCACAGGCTCCGCCCTACCAGGACCAGAAGCGCAGGCCGCCCCCGCTTCTGCCTGGCGTCTATACGTGGGATCTGGGATCCGAACTCGGGACCTTCCGCCTGCAAGGCGGAGGCTTAACCCCTGAGCCACCTCTCCAGCCCCCCCCTTTTTTAAATTGTGGTAAAATAGATGCAGCTTAGCATTGACCATTGTTGGGCGTTTTTAAGGGCACCATTCGGGGATATGGGGACTTCATTCACATTGTGGCTGTCACAGCCGCATCCACATCACCAGTTGTGCCCACATCCCCAGACCATGCCCACCATTACCAGCCACACCTATCATCACCAGCCACGCCCACAGAACTTTTCCATTTCCCCAAAGTGAAGCTTCGTTACCCTAACCAGTAACTTCCAGCCCTGGTCACCGCCACGCTACTCCGTCTCTGTGAAACGGGCTTGTTAGCAGGGCCGCATCAGCGTAATCTCGCAGTGCGCAGCATGTCTTTTTATGAACATTGTCTCTGCCTGGCATCCTCGAGGTCACCCTGTCTCTGCCTGAGTCAGAATTTCCTTCCTCCTTGAAGTGAGGGATGTCCCGTTGTGTGAACCCCTCAACTCACCCTGAGTGGAAATGCCTGGACCCTTGGTAAGTAAGCGGAGAGTGTGGACGGCTAGGGGCTTCCCACGTGCTTTCACAGTAGAGAGTTTTCTCCTCACACCGTTTCACTGGATCCTCCACAAGTCTTGGATACTCTTCTGTGAGCCACCAACCCCCCCCCCAGAAGCTTTTCTAGAACCTGCCGGCAGGTCCCGCCCACAGCATCCTGGCTCCACCCACAGTGTCCTGGAACTGTTACTTCACCAGGGCACCCTGGCCCCACGCAGGGCCTCCTCAATGAGCTCAGAATGGCTCCACCCTGAGGCTGGGCTCACCGACCTGCATCATTCACCAGAAGGTCACGGCCTCCTGCAGTCCCAAACAAGTCCCCAACATGCCCCCCATGAGCACAGTCACTTCCTTCAGGTCTCGACAGGATGGAATTGTGCTGTCATGGGGACGCAGCAGAGAACAGCCTCCGGTTTGTACAGGGTGGACCATCTGCATGCAGCGTGGGTGAACCCGCCGTGGAGCCAGGCCCCCGCTGAGACCAGGCCCTCTGCAGCCTTCCCCACCCACCTCCCCATGCAGTGTCCCCCTCCCCTCTTAGATTTGGTGACTGCATAGGAATCATCAATGGACCCGACTCTGAAGTTCAAGTTTGCCTTCCCATAGCATCTCCTCCAGGAGGCCAGATCATGTGGGGTGCAGAGATACAGAGAAAAAAAGAGGAGACTGTCTGCGTGGTGAGCAGAGGGAAATGTGGAGCCAGACACCACACAAGAACGCCAGTGCCTAGAATGGGAACAAAATGATTGTGGTTGTGGAGAGCGCAAGGTGAGCATAGCGTAGGGACAGAGAACTTGAAGCTTGTGTGAAGGGCCTTTGCGTTGATTGTAACCATGGCAACCTGAGCTTGTGACCCCAGAGCTTGTAACCTTATCAACGTGACCATATGTGTGCCTTGAGTTCTCTGAGTGATGTGGTTAGTTGAAATAAACTGGCACACGCCCAGGCCAAAGGGGGATGGGGACCTGAGAGCTCGTCAAATCCGACTCCCCACCACTACCTGGCACGTGCTGTGCATCTGGCCTGTGAGCAGCTTCAACGCAGTGCCGGGTGTTCCAGACGTCAGACTCCCCGTGACCCACGACTGAGGATGAGGAGTAGAGTGACCGTAACTCCAGGACTCTCCCACTCCCACGTGACCCGCTTTCTCACGCTCTCTCAGGTCCCAGGACTGTCCTCCCACCACCACCCCAGGTATCCAACTGTGATGCCTTGAAACTCCAGCGGCTCCGCCTACTCACTTCTGGAGGTGTGAGTGTGCGCACGCGTGAGTCCTCTGACAGTCTGTAAGTCCAACTTCAGAGGAGCGGTTCCCGATGGGACCTGGGTGCAAGGTCATGCTGTTACCACCATCACAGTGCGCTGAGGCCCTCAGAGCCCAGAACCCAGAATGTCACCCCAACCCACACTCCGTCCAGGACCGAGCCAGGGCGGAGCTGCCGATGACTGTCCCAGGCCATGTTAGCTCTCTACTGGAGCTCGGTTAGCCGTGGACATTTCCAGAGGGCCGATTGCTGAGTGCCAGGCTCGGCGGGCACTGAAGACACCTAAGGAGATCTCGAGACCGACTGTCATCTTGAGGACAGGCGGGAGACGGTCTGTGCTGTTGCCACACAGACTGTCCCCTGTCCATGGATGCAGGGACAGGGGACACGGGATTTGTCCTGGGAAGGCAGGAGGAGGCCCACCCTGTCCAGGTCTCACAGGGGACACCATCAAGAGCAGACAGAGAGGCAGGAGGGATCATGTCTCGCGTGGCTGAGCAGGACGTCCGCAGGCACGGGCCAGCTGGCGCGCAGCAGGAGATGTTCTAGGAAACGCACGGGCGCCACTGTCTGCAAGACCCTGGAGGAACCAGCTCGGGATTCTCCACTTGCACTGGCAGGCGGAAGCCAGATTCCAAGAGGAAAGAGGCGGCACCCACAGGGAAGGGAGAAGGCAAAGCACAGCGCAGTAGCAAGAAGCCACAAGGTCACAGGAGCAGGGCAGAGAAAGAGAGGTTGGCAGGAAGTGCTTCTGGGAACAGATGTGTCCCCAGAGCTGCATGCAGGCCCTCGGAGCAGCGCGTTTGTCCCCAGCAGCCATATGTCTGGACGGAGGAGACAGCACACATCCAGCTGTCGGCCCGACAGTGAACCAGCAGGAGCCTTGGTTATGAGCACAAAGCTGACTTTGCGGAAGCAGGTGACCCAGGATTCACGAGAGTGATGAACACAGGCTGGGCTCCCGGGCACTGCCCTGCACTCCCCACACCAGGGCACTGAGCTGGCCCTCCAGGGACTGGCTCTCAATGACCCTTGGAGTCCACAGCGACACTGCGGCTGCTTCTACCCCCAGGCACAGGGACGCCAAGACGGCTGCCCAGCGAGAGAGAGAGTCCCCCATCCCTAGCCACAGAAAAGGCTTCGAGTGGCCAACCTGTGTCTGCCTCACTACCAGGGCAAAGGAGCTCTTGCTCCAAAGGGAAGGGGAGGACCGTTCTGAACAGAATGCGAGTGACCGTGAGCTTGTGTATTAGTCACGGTTCTCTGAAGAGCAGAATCTACAGAATGTAATATATAAAAATAAGTTTATTAAAACAACTCAGTAAAAATAGTGTCCTTCAAAGTAGCTGCCTGCAGCCACCTCGCTCTTGACCAGAATGTTCCACAAAGCCATATAAGATCCTGAGAAGGTCTCAAGCTTTTACGTCTCTGGAGGGTCAAAGATGCTGGGTTCCGACATCGGGAAAGAACAGCTGGGCTCCGACGTCAGCGATGAACAGTGAACAGCAGTGAGGCCCAGAGGCCAGGCTCCAAAGGCGGCGGGAACAGCAACAATGTGGTGGAGAAGATGAAGCTCCGAGTCAGTCAAGGATGGAGGTGGCAGCAGCAACTAAAGAGGCCACGATGCTCTAAAAGTGAACGATGCTCACGGAGTAGCATCCACAGCAAGTCAACACTGGATAAGGGAAGAGCAAATCCCTCCTCCTTACACCTCCTATTATCTGATGCACCACTGGAGAGTACCACCCACTATGGGCTGGGTTCTCCACAGCAATCAGTCAAGTACCTGCAGACTTGTCCAGGGGCCATTCCAACCATTAACCTTCCACAGCTGCACCCCAAACATCTGCAACTGTCAAGTTGACACCAAAATGCAATCATAATATTCCACTTCTTGTCAACCTGACACAAACACATAACTATTACACTATGACCTTCCAACCCTATTCCCATAGATATTATAAAGACATTCCATTCAATATCAAAAATTCTCAAATTCTGACATCATAAAAATTTGAAATCTTGGGGCTGGAGAGGTGGCTCAGGGGTTAAGCCTCTGCCTTGCAGGCACAAGGTCCTGAGTTCGGGTCCCAGATCCCACGTATAGACGTATAAATGACAGGCAGAAGCGGGGGCGGCCTGCGTTTTTGGTCCTGGTAGGGAGGAGCCTGTGAATCCCAGGGCAGAGTAAACAAGGAGGAGGTGGAGGCGTCCATGGTGGTTCCCAAATTCACCCGGGGTTCAACACACACACACACGCACAATTGAATAAATAATAAAAAATTTTTAAAAATTTGAAATCTCTCAAATGTAAAATATATAAAAATAAAAATATATAAAATATAATATATCAATATCAGTACAACCTAAATGATTTAGCACAGAATAAATAAAATAGAAACCTTATATCACAATAATATCAATTCAAAATTAAAAAAGCATCATCTAAAAATATATACATCACATTCCGTAGTTTACTGTCACTCGTTATATATTCAGGACAAATCAAAGAGTTCTAGACAGCTCCATTTGCATTTTATGAATAGAACAGAAGTGCTCCGGGTAGTTATAAACCACGGCTCTATAACTGGTCACGTGGTCTTGCTTGGTATTAGAACTACCTTCCTCCATTACCCATTCGTATTCCTGTGCCCTCAGCAAAGTACTTTAGCAGGTCTTGGTTCTTTTCCTGGGAGCGTCACCCATACCTTCATTCCTGAAGGATCGGGCAGTCTACCATCCTGCCTGCATTGGGGTGTTACAATTTTCCATTAACCTTAATCACAGGAATGTGGTAACACCAAGAGTCACCCGACTGGATCTCCGGCACTCCGTTTAGACTCCTCCTTGCCTCCACTGTGCAGAGCAATCCAATTTCCCCTTGATAGTCTGGATCAATCACACCTCCTAACAGAGTTACTCCTTTCTTAGTCTGTTGATTCAGATGCATCAGGAGCCCAAAATGGCCAGGAGGAAGCTTTAACTTCAGTTCAATGGAAATGTTTATCTCCTGGCAAGAGTACCCCCTGCTCTGGAACCAAAACTTATAAGCCAGCAGAGTACAGAATTGTGGGTACAGGAAGCAAAAATTTTCCTAATGGGTTACTAGGTGTGACAGTAAGAGGCACCATTCCAGCTTCCACCCCTTGGCTCCTGGCCGTGAATTCTGGCTATAAGAGATACAGAATCACACATTGGGCGCTGATTCAAAGCATACACTGCATCCTGAAATACTCTACCCAACCCTCCAGACTATTACTACGTAACTGGCGTCGTAAATGTGTCTTTAAAAGGCCGTTCCGCTGTTCTATCAAGCCAGCTGCTTCAGGATGGTGGGAAACATGGTAAGACCAATGAATTCCATGAGCATCAGCCCATTGCCTCACTTCCTTAGCTGTAAAATGTGTTCCCTGGTCAGAAGCAATACTGTGTGGAATCCATGATGTGCATGAGACATTCTGTGAGTCCACGAATGGTAGTTATAGCAGAAGCAGAAACATGCAGGAAAGGCAAATCCATACCCAGAATAAGTATCTATCCCAATAAGACAAAGCGCTGCCCTTTTCATCTTGGAAGTGGTCCGATGTAGTCAATCTGCCACCATGTTGCTGGTTGGTCACCGGGGGAATGGCTCCATATTGGGGACTCACGGTGGTCTCTGTTTGCCGGCAGATTTGACACTCAGCAGCAGCTGTAGCCAGGTCAGCCATGGTGAGTGGAAGTCCCAATGTTGAGTCCAAAATAACCTCCATCTCTACCACCATGCCCACTTTGTTCATGTTGGCTGGAGAAACAGGTTGGCTGTCCACAGAATGAATCATCCTGTCCACCTGATTATTAAATGACTCTTCTGCTGAAGTCACTTTTTGATGAGCATTTACATGGGACACAAATATCTTTGTATCCTTTGCCCATTTGGAGAGATCTATCCACATACTTCCCCAAATGTCTTTCTTGCCGATTTTCCAATGATGTTCTCTCAAGTCCCTGACCATCCAGCCAAACCATTGGCTACAGCTCATGAATCAGTATATAGTCGCACTTCTGGCCATTTTTCCTTCCACCCATGTGCACTGCCCAAAGTTCTGCCTGGTGCAAAGACTTCCCTTCACCAGGGTCCTTCAGGGTTGTTGCAGAAAGGGGTTGTAGTGCTGCACTTCTGGGTGACACCTGAATAGTGAGCAGAACCATCTGTGAACCAGGACCTCGTCTTCTCTTCTTCAGTCAGCCGATCAGAGGGCACACCCCAGGAGGCCATGGGGCATATTTAGGAACACAGGCTAAGGAAACAGACATTTGGGCAACTTCTTCATGCAACTTACTTGTCCCTTCAGAACCTGCTCAGGCCCTGTCTCTCATACCACTTCCATTTGATAATAGATTCCTGCTGTGCCCATCCAACTTTATGACTTGCTGGGTCAGACAATACCCAACTCATGATGGGCGACTCAGGTCGCATGGTAACTTGATGACCCATTGTCAAATGTTCTGTTTCTACCAGGGGCCAATCGCAGGCCAAAAGCCACCTCTCAAAGGGAGAGTAGTTGTCTGCTGATGATGGCAGGGCCTTGTTCAAAAATCGCAAGGGTCTTCAATGTGATTCACCCATGGGAGCCTGCCAAGACTCCAACCAAGCAGCATCTCTATCCATGACAGACACTTCCAGTACCATTAGGTCTGCTGGATCATATGGTCCAAGTGCAAGGCAGCCTGTACCGCAGCTTGAGCCTGATGAAGGGCCTTCTCTTGTTCTGGGCCCTACTCAAAGCTGGCAGCTTTTCAAGTTACTTGGTATATGGGCCTAAGTAACATGCCCAAGTGAGGAATGTGCTGCCTCCAAAATCCAAACAGGCCCACCAAACGCTGTGCTTCTTTCTTGGTGGTAGGAGGGGCCAGGTGCAGCAACATATCTTTTACCTTGGATGGAATATCTCTGCATGCCCCACACCATTGAACTCCTAGAAATTGTACAGAGGGGGGCTGGAGAGGTGGCTCAGGGGTTAAGCCTCCGCCTTGCAGGCAGAAGGTCCTGAGTTCGGATCCCAGATCCCACGTATAGACGCCAGGCGGAAGCGGGGGCGGCCTGCGCTTCTGGTCCTGGTAGGGCGGAGCCTGTGAATCCCGGGGCAGAAGGAGGTGGAGGCGTCCATAGTGGTTCGCGAATTCGTCCGAGGTTCTACACACACGTACACAGACACACACACACACACACACACGTGCGCGCACATACACACACATATGCACACAGTTGAATAAATAATAATAATAATAAAAAAAAAAAAAAAAAGAAATTGTACAGAGGAAGATGGTCCTTGGATCTTGGTTGGATTTATTTCCCATCCTCTGATGCGCATGTGGCTTATCAAAGAATTCAAAGTGGTTGCTACCTCCTGCTTGCTTGGGCCAGTCAGCATAATATCATTGATATAATGGACCAGTGTGATGCCTTGTGGGAGAGACAGGTGATCAAGATCTCTGTAAACCAAGTTATGGCACAGGGCTGGAGAATTAATAGATCCTTGAGGCAGAACAGTAAGGGTATATACTGCTGGTCTTGCCAGCTGAAAGCAAATTGCTTCTAATGGTCTTTATAATTAGGTATTGTTACAGTCAGCCTGCAACATTGAGGATAAATGACCATCAAATAGCTTAAGGGAACAAGGGTTTATTCTCTTTTACGACTCCTGGTTACAGTTCTTAGTCCAGCTTGATGGGAGAGCACGCACCAACACCAGGGCTGAGGGAACTGGCCACACCATCACCACATAATGGCTGAGAGATGGACGATCCTTACTTGCCAGACCAGCATGTCTGGCCAAGCATACAGAAGGATGCCAACTCTCTCAACCAGCTCTCTGTGATTTATCCAGGGCCTAATCCCACCCACCATGGCCTGGGCCTTCCCCAGCAGCCAGACAATCTCCTTCAGGTTTGCTCTGGGCTTAACTCAACCATCAACTCTCTACGACTGTGCCCAGAGCTCAAACCCTCAACAGTCAAGTTGACACCTGTGCTTAACTATGACAGGTATTGAGAAAAAAAAAAATATTTGCAGAGTCACTAGCTGCATACTGAGTACCAGGAGATGTGTTAATTTGCTCAATCAAAGAAACTACATCTGGCACCGCAGCTGCAATTGGAGTCACAACTTGATTAAGTTTGCAATAATCAACTGTTATTCTCCATGATCCATCTGTCTTCTGTACAGGCCACATAGGAGAACTAAAGGGAGAGGTGGGAGGAACCACCACCCTGCATCCTTCAAGTCCTTGATGGTGGCACTAATTCTGCGATCCCTACAGGGATGTGATACTGTTTCTGGTTCACTATTTTCCCTGGCAGAGGCAACTCTAAAGGCTTCTATTTGACCTTTCCTACCATAATAGTCCTTACTCCACAGGTCAAGGAACCAATAAAGGGATTCTGCCAATTTCTGAGTATATCTATACCAGTTATACATTCTGGAACTGGAGAAATAACCACAGGGTGAGTCCGGGAACCCACTGGACCTACTGTGAGATGAACATTATCCAAAACTCCATCAATCACTTGTCCCCCATAAGTTCCTACTTTAACTGGAGGGCCACAATGCTTTTTAGGATCTCCAGGAATCAATGTCAACTCAGAACCAGTATCCTGTAGGCCCCAAAATGTCTGATCATTTCCTTTACCCCAGTGGACAGTAACTCTTGTAAAAGGCTGTAGGTCCCTTTGGGGAAGGACAGGAGAAATATTAATTGTAAAGGTCTTTGTTCTTATGGCTAAGTCCTTCCTCAAGGTGACCTGGCCTCCCCTTCATTCAAGGGGTTCTGGATCTGCAAACTAACCTAAATCTGGAAACTGATTGACAGGTCGTGATTCCCTACTAGTAATTCAAAGCAGCCCTTCCTCCGCTTGCTTTAGAAAGTTTCTGTTTATACAAATCATATAAAAACTTTGTAGGCTTCTTATCGATTTTACTCTTGGGAACACCATGATTAATTAACCAATACTAAAGATCTAAGCAAGTCAGACCGCCATACACGCTGTGCATTACGGTTGGCATGCTCGCTTTGCCACTGGCGATTCAATGTTGCCACTTGGCTCCTGTTGCTCCTGGATCCACCGAGGCCCGTTGGATTTAATTCCTCTAATTGCACAGCTGCATCACCCTTGTTAGTGACGGTGCAAGAAGAAGAAAGAGCAATGGTGGGGCCCTTCAAATTTGGGCGCCCTCTCACCAATTTGTATAATATAGTCTTGGTGAAAGGCAAGTCTTGGTGAAAGTGGGTTCTGCCACTGAGACTTAGATTTTAAACAATGAATTCAGTCAAGCATACCAATTTCCCTGAGCCTTTTAATCACATCATCAACTCTAAACCAAGGAATATCTAGTATTTCCAGCTCTCTTTCAGAAGACCAAACGCTAATAAATGTTTTAGCCACCCACTTAAATAAACTTTTGGCATGACTTTTAACTCTATGAGCTTCAGCATTAAACCTAGACTCTCTATTCAATGGGTCCATTTCAAAAAACTCAGTTTGATCCAGTTTTATACTCGTTCCACCAGTATCCCACAGCCTTAAAATCCATTCCCAGGGGTATTCTCCAGATTGC